>JACGAQ010003767.1:0-24443 GCA_014119065.1 Orius insidiosus
ATATATTACTAAGTGATAATCTGATTAGTTATGATATGTTATCGATGAAATCCTTAAAATTTCTGAAAAGATCTACTCTTCGTAGGGCTTCCTCCCTCAGTACTGTAAACATTCCTAAAAACTGTGTCATCCCTGATAAAAAGCATTACGGGACGCTACCAAGGGGAGCTTTGAAAACGGAAGCGCGGGAGTTAAAGTTGATATAACTTTTTCTGGCTGCTGTAGAAGGTTTTTGCGAGGTAGGGTGTTTTTTACACGGAATGATTTTGAAAGCGATTTCTTTTTGTACTTTAAATAATTAACTATTGAAAAGACTTTTAAATCGGTGCACTAGGACAGGCTGTAGCCCTTGCTAATTGAACAATGCTAAAGAACACGCCAAAGGCGAAAACCGGGTTTTCAGAGTTGCATATCTCAGCACCCTGTATACCGATCGACTTGGAACTTTCAGCATTTACTCGAATCGAATCTGAGAAGACCTGTATAAAATTTGAAGTCGATTGGTATATAGGGTGCTGAGATCCAGATACCCGAAAAACGCCAATCGTGACGTGAAGTACGACCGTTGGTACCGTTCGTCCTTTTTGCGCTTTCTATCGGGGTTTGCTTGGCGGGGCGGACGCTACTTCCTAGATTTTTCTGTTAAATGCCTAATTCTCTTAAAATGTCGCTAATTTAATTTACTAATTTGTTCTTGTGATCTCATTCAAAGGATATTCACAACTTAGGTTAAGGTTGAAATTAAACGTTGATTAACGAAGAGAAAGTTGAGGAAGATGTAAACGGAGAAATGGGGGCGCGTGATAATTTATAAATTAACGATTTGTTAGCCATTGGAATCTCGTTGATCATTCCCGCCCTATAATTTACTTTGACTCGGTCTCTTCCTCCCTATTCAGACATTCTCAATTATTAACAAGGTAAGTTTAATTTATTTAATTACAATAAATTGAATAAAAATCAACAAAGTGAAATACTTTTATTACGCGAACAAAAAGCTTAGATGATCTTAACAAAACAGAAAGGGTTTTGCTATTGTCTCATTTGATTGAGACATGCGGAATTTTTCTTTCTTCAGTTTTTCTATTGGAAAAGAATTTCAAGTCAAGAATGAAAGAAACTAAAAAAGATTTCCAGTTAACAGTCGCTCGCTGCTTCCTAGAAACTAATGACAGCTCTTTTAATACCCTCGAGCGCAAAAACTTGGGATGAGAATGTTTATTTTACCCCTTTCATATTAAAAATTTAAATATGCTCCTTTTTCTATAATTTAATTTTAAGTCCGATTGCACATCAAAAGAGTGAAATTAGGTCATCAGTAAGCTGATCAAATAAAATATCAGGAAAGATTTACCTTCATCGATCCTCAAATTAAATTTTGAAAGTCTGTACTTTGGGGCTCTTTTTCGTATAAGTTTCGCCCTTAAGTTTACCATATTAAAAAGGATTAATCCTAAATTACCATATGCAGGGGGAAAAAAATAGAAAATTTCGCCATATAAAAGAGATTTTTCTTATTAAAGTGCAGCGCGCCTGGCTGGAGAAGGGGGGTCGCAGTATAAAATTAATCATAATGAAAATCCCTTAATAACACGCTGGATATTACAATAACGTGGGAGTGCAAGTTAAAACGTTCCTTTGAAGTCGTTTAGCGCACAAGAGGAAGCAATTGTCCGTAATCCCGAGAACTCATGCATCTTAAAGTGAATACATTAAGGTGAGCCAGGGGTCTGTATCGTTGTCGGTCGGCTCCGACCCTTCCTCCCTTTTTCGCCAGGAGTTTAATTGCTTGTGTTTTCATGAAACTTACCTTTTTTTATCCCCTTAAAATACCTACATACAAACCGCTAAAATGCGTTTCCCGTTTTTAACCTCGGGCCTAATTTAATTCCGACAATAATTGTCCTTTTGGAGTATCTATTAAATAAGTAAATTAACCGCTTTTAATGTTTTTAAGCTAATTATTTCATTAAATTAAAGTCCCGTTTTTATAATAAAGGAAGAAGTTGGAAATTGGACCCGAAAAACAATTGATTACACACCACGTGGAATAAATGGCATTTACGCACTTCAGGGGGAAGGAAAAAAATTCACGAGAGGGCGGAATATTTATGCCCATGGTGTGTATACTATTTTATCTCCAACTGAGAATCTAAATGCACACAGTGAATTTTTTTTTATTAAGGTACAAGTGTTTAGTTGAGTTACCACCAGGATCGTGAGCGAAGTTTTCATGAAACAGTCTAGCCAATTTTTTTCCGATGTCATGATTGCTACATAAGGATAAACGCATTTTTAGATTATAGAGAAATAAAGTTTTGAGAATATGTTGTTTTTTTTCGCTTTGACGTGATGGCTGTCACCAAGGGTAAAGGGCCCAGGTGGGGGTCCACCAGGAGGGGCTGGACTCTATTATCAACGGACAGTTCAGAAGGATTTTTCCCGAATTCTAATGAAAACCTTTCACCTTCTGTATCAAATATTTCAAGTGAAGCATTTTTTTTTCTTTTCTATTCAAGATTTCAATCTAACGGAGAAATACTAGACGCCCGACTATAAAGCTTAGATATGAGCCCTTTACGGCTGCCCACTTGTTTGGTATTACCTAGAATTCGCGTTTTGGGAATTGTTACTCACCCTTTGATATTGCCCTTTGGGGATGTATCCTTCCACCACTATTCTCCCGAAACAAAACCATGAACGTTTACAATACAAATAAAACACGGGTTCTTAAAACTCCAACCTTTTCCCCTTCGATCAAATCGTTTTTTGTATAGCGCTTAAATATTTAATAGAAGGGCGAAAAATTTAAAGTTTGGTGAGACTTCTTTTGAAATAAAAATGTCCCATGGAAACAAAATTCTCTCTCATATTTTCGACGTTTATCATTCAGGCTCGGGATTTTCTTGTCGATATCCCAAATAGACTTGCAGGGTTAAATAAAAAAAAACGTGGTGAGAATAAATTTAATAATAGGACATCTAAATAACGAAGGTATACACAAGGATAACCCTATGTCCGAGAGTGTTATGAACAGTGTTTTCAAAATGCAATTTACTCTCGGTCACGTAACCAGTATAAAAGGTCGGAATGAAAAGAATGGATGGATGGGGAGGATCCTTGGATACCGTCCTGATGAAACGAGTTTAATAAACACAATAAATTTTTCGTCCTCCCGTTTCATTCTGCCAGTTTATGGACGTGATAGTTGAGCATAAAATTTTGTAATTACTAAAATCAAGCGAAAGAGTTTAAACTTTTTTTTACTCTTGCTGTCCTATATTAGAATACCAGACTGCCTATGCATTTTAATGTCGTATATGGCGTACGTTAACATCCATTCGAAGAACGTTATACATGCGCCATGTGTGAAAATAATGATATACAGCTGTATGTCGTTGTATACTCAAAGTTTTTTCCTTGCGAAAAAAAAGCGTTTGAAAAAATCTGAAGAATTTTAAAATTCCCTAAAAAAGTAGGCAAACGACGTTTTTCAACCGCTTTCATTATTAAACAAAAAATAATGGGTTTCCTAAAACTTTACAAGGGGCTTAAAGATAATCCTTGTCCTTAAAATATTCAGTTTGTTACCTTGAAGGAAGAAAATTTGGAACAAAATATAGGTATTCACTTTTTCAATCAATAATCTTTCCAGTTTTCAACGCGTGTTCAATTGAGATTCACCAAGCATTCCTACTCAAGGAATCGAGAAGGGTTTTCATCTTGAGAAAACATTTATCCATTTAATGACAAAAGCATGTAGGTATAGCTCCGAATAAATAGAGAGGGCGAGGAGAAAATAAAGAGTTTTCAACCTCAGGAAGCTATATTGATTAAATAAACATTCAACTTCCTCCGTCTCTATCAGTTCCTCTACACGACTCGAGTTCTAAAGGACGAGCAACGGGAACTTCAATCTATTTCTCATCACATAAAAATCTCTAAACTCCTTGACTTATCAACAGTCTCGAGAAATAGAAATATACTTCTAGCTTCAAGAACATAAAAAAGGAATGTTACTACTGGGAAAAATCGTCTGATATCTCAAGTTTTGAACTCATATTTTTGTGCGTAACTTTTAGACAGTCCGTGAAGACGAATGATCTATATCGATGGGAAAAAATATGTTTATGCGAAAATATCAATCTGCGGAAGTACTTGAAAGATCTGGATAAAATGACGGATATAGTTGAAAGGGTAAATCATGATTAGGGCAGAATGAAGTAATGAAACCTAAAAATGGGCCTGAAAAGAGAAGAAAAAGCCAGCAATACCGATAGTCTGAAGCTTGCCAAGATAGAGAACCTCCTCAAAGGAGTAGAAAATTTTCAATTACGCTAGAAGGATTTGGTAAAATTTGTGAAAATCCTGAAAACCATACTCTCGATGGGTGCTGTATTTCTTCGTTAAGGATTCTTGAGAGCTTGACCCATACTTTTATTTTTTTATGAAGAAAATAACTAACGTTATAAAATATCATGAGCAATATAGTAAATAAATTAATAATTACTGCTCTCACATAGGGAATGTTCTAAAAAAAATTCTTTAAAGCGCCCATAGTGTGAAAAAGTTGATCGATTCATCTTCTCGTATTGTGTATCGAAGAGGGGACGTGACTTGGTGGAAATGCGGTAAATCACCTGCAACGCAATCGGACTATAAAGGGAAGGAGCGTCGTCGTCGTGAAAGGAAGGGGAGGCCTCCTTCGCGTCGAAGATCTCACGGATTTGTTTATGTATTCAAGTGGGTGACCTGATCCCCAAGTGAAAGAAAATATTCCATTCAATATTCATTGGATACAGTTTGGGTGCCGAGAATTTATTTTATCGTGAGCATCCGTACCTACTTAATCGAAGCATCGATAGCAAAGAAGTTACAAGGGGAAAAAAATGAAATTTTTAACCACAGCCGTTCAAAATCTACATATCACTTTTTTAAATTTTCTATTGAGCTTTAACTTCAACTGGTCATTCAGAGAGATCTCTGGGGAATTTATTGAGAAACTTAACAGTTCCTAACATATGAGTATGTGCAGGCAAAACTAGCGACCTAAGCCTAAGCTAATTTCAAAACTTTAACGCTTTATTGTCCTCTTGCAACTTGCCTATTGGGCTTTAACAAAGGATAAGAGAAGTGTACACGATATAAAATTAAGATTGCAAATTTTAAAAAATGAACTTTTATTTTATACGTCTCAGAATAAAGTGACAAATAACAGATAGGGTTTGAATTAGTAAGGAAATCGTGAAAAATGTACAATCCTATTTTAAGAAAAGTCGAGAATATATTGAAAAAAAGACCAGCAGCTGTCAGTTTCAGAATATTTTAGACACAAAATAGTTTCTACCCATTTTAAAAAGCAGTACGAAACATATCAAATCATCGTAGAATTTATTGCGGAAAGATGAAATCCCCTGAAGGAAGCGATTTGAATGCTAAAAATTCCAATTAAAAAGTTGGAGAAAACGTTAGTCGGATGTTCGCTGCTTTGTGGAATAATGTCGTCTAACGTGGGGATACTAATTAAGTAGTTATCGAGATCAATAATTGTCGCCAATTTAAAGGCTTACTTTTCTTTTCAAGACGAAACAGTCATTGTCTCGTCTATGTAAGAAAAATATTACAAAAAAATCGTAAAGCGAAGCATAAAATTCATACGCAAGAACGTAGAAAAAAAAATTATCCGTATTTTCTCCTCTATAAAAGCTAAAAATGAAGCACCTTCAGATAAAACTTGAAAAAAAAAGTTCGTCATTAAAAAATATGCTAAACATAAAAAATTCCTCATTACTGTAAATAACCTGAAATAAAAAAATAACATAAAAGAAATTTTTCTTCATAGAAATTCCCAACGGCCAAACATAATAAAAGGTACGAAAATTTTTCAAAAATTAAAAAGACAAAAGTGAACAAATTCTTATTAGCAATACATAAAATGCGATGCAAAACAAAAGAGAGAGAAAAATAAAAACATTTTTTGACAGCCGTGCATTGAAACATACCTTTTTTTGGTTTTTCCCCGACACAACACAAAGGATTCGTCCTACGATCTGAAACTATGAAGAAGTTTATGAACCTCGAGAGAAATCTTTAAAATCCAAAACGTTCATTTGTGTTAGGTTAATTTTATTCTTTTTTGTTTGTTTAGTTATACAAATTTTTGCTGCAAGATCAAGCTCCTGAATATGCCGCCTGAAAAATGGCCGTTTTCAAAGAACTCATGTTCCATTTGAGTAAATGATGAAAAAAATTTATTAGATTTCTTTCTTTTTAATCACAGAAAGTCCGGTTTTTGTACTTTCATTGGTATTCGTAAATTTTTTTTCACAAAGAGTTCGACTTGAAGGGGAAGTAAAAAGGGGTATAAAGAAGAATTTATCATAGTACGACCGTTTTATCCACTTTGAGAGTCTTTTCCCGGGGATTAAGGACTTATGCTTGTTGAGGGCGAAGTTTTTAGGTTTAATTCTATTCGGTGAAAAGTTCCAGAACTGGAACGTGCAAAAGGAAGCCCCTCTATGTAAATAACTTACCCTAATGGAACACGTTAAACCTTATTTAGATGCACAAGTTATTGTATAAAACTCGTGTCGGTTAGAATCTTTTCATACTGAAAAGGAAGACACTTGATGAAAAAGCTTTAGAATTATATAACTTTCTCAAAATACCATCCATTTTCGGTTTTTGGGAGAGGGTCATCCAGTCACACTTTACGCAATTATCACAAAATTGAAAAAAAAAAAATTATTTTCGAGAAATGCAGGGCGTTCCAACAAGAGTGAACCAAAGCGTTTTTTTTTGGTCTAAAATCCGCTTTTGGGATTTTTTAAAGTTGTCCAGAAAGGTCATATGAATAGTCAAATCAACTTGAAATTTTGCGTAGATCACGAATCGAAATAAAAAATAGGGGTTCTTATTAAAATAACAAAGTTCGTTTCGCTTTGGGACACCCTGTACACCAAAATCAAAATCGTTAATAGCAATCAATTTTTCATCAAAAACATGGTGGTTTACATTTAACTTTTTTTGGTAGCACAGAAAGTTATAGAAGTGGTGGGAAAACATTTATACCAAAAAAGTGCTCCAATCGAAAAATGACTTAAGAAAAATTTGCTTAAAATTGTGCTAAAATCGATTAAAAGCTTAAAATTAAATGTTTCTGATTTAAATAATGAAGTTGTTGTCACTCTGGGATACCCTGTATACCAAAACAAAATATACCAAATGAAGTCGATGTCCCGTTAAAACATAAGGGGGGCTTACATTTAACTTTTTTTTGTAGGACTAAATGCTTTGCCGTAAATTTGCTGGTCCACTCTATTTGGAACATCCTATATAGCAGGGGAAAATTCGGGTGTTCTCGCCCGTTCCGTGAGGCCTAGGTGGGCAAAGAATTTGATTGTTTCGACTTCGACAGTGAAAAGATGTTTTCTATAGGGAGGAAAAATTATTAAATTGCGCCACTTAGAGGAAGTTTTTTCTTTTTCCCTCTCTGCTGAAGGAGGTTAATCTAAATTTGTTGCCTAGGCAATTTTTGTAGTAGGAAAAGGACTGCAAAGGAAGATACAATTTTAATGAACGTTCAGAAACGAACCGGTAGTTTCGGTTTCCATTACTGTTAGCGTACGCAAATCCTCTATCCGTCGAATTACCGAGGGAACAGTAGTTTCACTAATTAATAATGAAATTCGAACAAGAGTAGGTACCCATTTGGAAAGCATCATTAACGTTATAACGATTTAAAATAATAAACAAAAAAAAGGAAAGGACAAGGTCCAATTTAAATAGAATATCCCCCTCTACGGGAAAGAAAGGTGCTCTTCTTTTTCTCACTTCTGATCTGGGCAGCCCGAGTGAACGGTCCTTTTGCCATCGAGCTTTTTTTTCTCTTTGAGACTTTTGCGTCACCTTCTTGTGACTTCACGGCTACGACCTTGAACTACATACGGACTTCGATTGGACTTTTTTACTTTTTTGGCATCTCTTCAGTATCGACTTCGGCATCACCATCGGCATCACTTCGGACCCACCAATTAAACAAGGCAAGGCTTAGGATTTTTTTTAATTTTTTTTATTGTATATATTTTTTTTATTTATTATTATTCAGAAGAATAAATTGTGTAATTGGAGGTATTAGTTTATTTATTAAGTACCCGTCTAAGATAAAGCAATAATAAAAAACGAAAGGAAGGGTAAGACCACAGAGGAATCAATTTTTTTTAAATTTTTATTATTTGTCCCCCTTTTGGGGCCTAGCCGCTATAAAAAGTGGTAGCAGAGCTTACACCGTCCTTTTTTTAATCTGTTTTATCTGTTTTATCTGTTATTTTTTGGTTTTGGAGCCTTTATTGTTTGTGAAAAATTTTTTTTTAAATTCTAAATTTCATTGTAAGCCGATACTTATCCTTTATTATCTTTGTCCTCGCCATGTCAGAGCCTGTTTGTGATGTGTGTGAGGAGGCATACGCCGCTTCAGAAGCAGGAATTTGCACTGCCTGCAATTCTTCAGTCCATCTACCTTGTTCACAAATTACTGTCGTAAATTATAAAAAACTTGGGCAGGAACTTAAAGCCAAATGGAAGGGTCCTTGTTGTGATCCGAAAGCACAAGCCAAAATTATGTTAAAGTCCACTTTAGCCTTTCGTCAAGGCGTTGAAAAACAATTTACCACTTTCAGTGGGCGTCTAGACGAGTTATCTTCAGCCATTCAGTCCAATCAAGAATCTACTTTGAATAAAATTGAAGCCTTGAGCAAAAAATTTGGGAAACTCAAGAATGAGTTCGATAACTTTAAGCAAGCTTCTGAATCTAAATTGTCAAAACTTGTCTCTCCTACCAAACCTTTACAATCGACTCTCAACACTTCCGATACTTTGGGTAACACGACACCAAAAGTCGCAAAAACGGCACTCGTCGGCCTCACACATCCTGCTAAGGATCTCACATCCAAATTAGTAGGATTAGGGCTCGATGAGGCCGCGATATCAAATATTTTAGATTGGGTCGAACCTAAGGTCCCGGAGCCAGACCCCGTGACCGACTTTTCGGCACTGGGGGTGGCATCACAAAGTTTTTTGTGTTCTGGTGGGGAATCTCAAGATTCAGACGATGACGATAGCTCGACTTCCTCATCAGACTATCAGAAAAAATCGAAACGATTCTATAATAAGTCCTTATCCCCTCAAATAATTAAGCGATTACAAAAATTGCCTTCTTTTGTTTTATATCGGCCTTTCACGATTTTTAAATTTCTTTTACAATTGGCACCTATCGCGCATCGTTTACATGATAAATTTCATAAAATTTTATCAATTATTGCCGATTCAACTTCAAATACTACGTCTGCCAACTTCTTGTACAACGCAATGACCGATAAAATAAGTTTCGAATTGTTTTCTCGTTCTCTCATCACTCATTGTATAACGCCTCGACAATTAGCGCATGCCAAATCACAACTTTTATTTTATCCTCAGGGTAATGAGGATTTAAGAGAATATATTGAAACCCAGGTTACTCTTTTAAAATTATTTCATGAGATGGATGAGGCAGAGAATTGCAGGAACTTGCTCAACTCTGTTAATCCGAAATATTTGCCACTTATAGGCAACGTCCATGAGATAAAAACTCATCAACAACTTTTTGCTAAATTAAAGTCTGTCGAAATAAACATTCACGAAAGATTTGAAGACGGATATGATAACGAGTTTGTTCCAAATTTTAATCCCCGATTTTTCCGGAATAATTCACAAAAAAATAATTTTCATTTTCGAAAGAATAAGCATTTAGCCAAGGTTCTCGATATAATTATAATAAAAACAAACCTTTTAACAAAAATAATCCATCCGGCTATAACAATAATGATTCTTATCATAATTCCAATCGGAATAATTGGCGCAATAACCCATTTAACAATTCAAATCGAAATAATTCACAATCTAAAACCGGGAACTCCAGTCACAAAAATGATCAGGGTAATTCCTCCAACAATTTTTATGGTAACAAAAAAAGCCATCATCGGGAAACAACAGATCCCAATCAAGCAATTCCAATTACCATAGAAATAAAAATAGAACGTTTAAGAAGGAAGTCCCCTTTGACAAATCTCTTGCCGCCTTGCAGGAGACTTGCAACAATTTTTTGGAAATTCAAAAAGCCTTTAGCTCTATCACAGGGCCAAATAGCGAAAAAACCCCTCAAACTTCGACAAATTCTAACAACAAATCAAAAAACTAATTAGTACCCCGCGCTCCGAATCTTTGTCTACCCGTTTTACCGCTTCGCTGCCTTATATCCACTTGAAAATTTACGATAAAAAATCCCAGCGCTTTTAGACTCGGGATCAACGGTAAACGTCATTTCTCGGGAATGTTTACTTTCTTTAGATAATAAGATTACTAAATCCTTTAATAAAGATTCGGAAAAATCAGTCGTATCCATTACGAATAACACTGTGAAATTTCTTAGTGCGGGGAAATTAAAAATAAAATTTGCCAATTTATCTTGGAACTTAGAATTCTACGTTTTAGAATCGATGCCTGTGCCTTTAATTTTGGGTTTTAATTTTTTCAATACGACCGGACTCACTTTAGATCCAGTCGCACGAGTTATCTCTTTCGCCAATAATCCCCTCAAAACTTATCCCTTAATGGAGGTCAACGATAACACTTGTTTCGGCGGAATTTTACAACCTTCCTTTGAAGTTATGCATTTATCCATTTCCGATAAATTAGGTTTGACGGCTAATGACGTTGACCACCAACGGGAAAATTTAAAACGGAGATTTTTGGATCTTTTTCCTGATGTCCTGACAGACAGACTAGGAAAAGCCAAAATTATTATTTAAAGCTCTACATGAAAGATATACCACCAATCAATCAAGCCGCATACCCCCTAAATCCTGTAGATTTACAGATGATGAGGGACATCGTTGCGGATCTCATAGCACAAGATGTTGTGGAACCATGCAATTCGCCATGGGCTTCTCCAGCTTTCTCGTCCCAAAAAAGAACTCGAATATGAAACGTTTAGTGGTTAATTACCAAAAAATTAACCAAAACATTATTTTTTCTGCTTGGCCTTTGCCACACATTCAGCACGTCTTCGATCATCTTCACAACGCCAAATTCTTTACCATTTTTGATCTATCCTTATCTTTTCATCAATTGCCCTTACATCCAGACTCGAGACAATTTACTGGCTTTAAAACACCTTTTGGGCACTTTCAATTTAAAAGAGTCCCCATGGGCATTTCCTTGGGAAGTCAATCATTGACGGAATATCTAGAAAGAATTTTTTACAAGGTAAAATACCAGTTTCTTTGGAATTATCTAGACGATCTGATAGTTTATTCACGAACGGAAGAAGAACACGTTAACCACGTACACCAAACGCTGCAAATATTGCGTGAAAACGGTTTAACCATAAAACCGGAGAAGACAAAATTTTTTCAAACCACTGTACGATACTTAGGACATCAAATTTCCCATAATAGTGTCCAAATCGATCCTGACCGCGTAATGGCGATCAAAGAATTAACAGTCCCCACGACCTTGAAACAGACTCTTTCCTTTTTAGGCGTCTGCTCCTTTTTTGCTCGCTTTATTCCGAACTTTTCCGAGGTGGCTGCGCCTTTACATAATTTAAAATCTAACTCTTCCGGTCTCGTGTGGGATCAATCTTGCCAGACAGCTTTTGAGTCTTTAAAAAGTCTATTGACTTCTCCGCCGATTCTGGCCATACCTAGTTTTTCTAAACCGTTTTTATTATTCACTGACGCATCCAGTTATGCCGTAGGAAGTCTCCTTGCTCAAGAGGATGAGCATGGTGGCACTCGTCCCTTGGCCTTTTATTCTAAAAAACTTAGTAAATCGGAACTTAACTATACCACCTACAAGAAAGAATTATATTCAGTGATTTTAAGCATTAGGCACTTTAAGCAGTTTCTTTCACACAATCCATTTAAATTGTTTACAGACTGCAGTGGGCTAGCAAGTTTTCTGAGAGGAGATCGATCACGTATTATCTCTAACCCGGCCATTCGTTGGATATCCGAGCTAGACTCTTTCAAATTCGAGGTTTTCCATGTAAAGGGGAAAAATAATTCTGTTGCCGACTATTTGTCGCGCTTTTCTAGCGCAGAATCCTCAGCATATGATATGGAAAATCCTGATGAAAGTATAACCTGCTTTACATCTCCCCTCAAAGAACTTCCTTCGCTTTTTGATAATTTTCTTGACCATCAACTTGCAGATCCGTACATTAGTCAGCAATTAACGGATAGAGAATCAAATGTTAAAGCCATTAGAAACCTAATTTACTTCATACCCTCAGACAATACGAATTTAAAGAAAATTCTTGTGCCAGAAGTACTAAAATCCGCCATTTTTCAATATTTCCATACTAACACATATGGTGCACACCTGGGATTTTCTAAAACTCTAAGCCGTATTCGACATCTTTTTACCTACCCTGGCATGAACAAAGACATAAAGTCAAAGGTAGCCAAATGCGATATCTGTGCTCGCATTAAGCCTAATAACAACCCCTATCCCACTATTCTGCATAGTACTCCTCCGTCTAGACCCTTGGAAAGGCTATATTTAGATTTCGTTGGACCATTACCTACTTCGTCCTCGGGCAATAAATTTATACTGATAGCGGTTGATGGGTTCACCAAATTTATATTTGCAATACCATGTCGAGTTTCCACAGCAGAATCGGTAATACGTATTCTGAAGCAGCATATCTTTGCGCAACATGGCCTTCCGACGCATTTAATAACTGACAGACAGTCATGTTTCAGATCGGCGTCATTTCGGAATTTTTTGTTTGATCTCGGTATAACCTATATTGCGAACATCACCCATTACCCGCAGGCTAACCTAGCGGAAAGATATATATCAGGACTAAAAAAAGCCATAAGAGCCTATCATCATGATAACCAAAAAAAATGGGAAGAAAACCTTTTCTTATTCATATCTGCGCTCAATTCTGCACAAAATGATACTACTAAATCCGCGCCTTCTTTGACTTTTTTGGGAAGGGATTTGCAGCATCCACTAATCCTGAAATTAAATATTGAACATAGCCTTCAGCACCTTTCTCAGGACAAGCTGTCAGATTTGTTACAGGATACATATGCCAATTTGTTGAAATCCTACAAGGAACGAAAACGGACTTATGAGAAAGTCCATGATCCATCGAATCTCCCCAAGGTCGGGGATATAGTTTTTAAGAGGAATTTTTTTATCTAGTAAGTCAAAAACATACAAGCATCATTGGCCCACAAGTTTGTTGGTCCCTTTGAAGTAATAAAGGTATTCAATCGTGTCTCGTATCTTCTGCGATCAGTGGACAATCCGGATGTGACTGTTCAGGCACATCTCACGCAGCTCAAGAAGCAATCTTCACCTTCCTAATCCTACTGTAACCTATTTATCCTCATTCCTTATTTTTCTCGGCATTCATTCAGTATAATTTTTTTTTCCATTGTGTAAGATCAAGTTATAACAATTTTTTGAGATATTTTTTTAGAGATACGTGGCTCCATTACAAAAGGTATTAATTTAATTTTCTAATTGTTCATAAAGTGAATTTGTTAATAATTATTTTATCTTTCTGGAAATTTTCTATTCAGCCTAGCCTTTGCCTAAACGTCCCTTTGCATTGTATAGAATCTGCCTAACGCCTTGTCTCATCGACAAATCTTCACATCGCTTCGCTTCGCATCAGCAGCATCGCATATTCTTCGCCTTACCACGTCGGTCCGTCACGTTCGCAACATGGTCGCTACGAAAACCTATGCCACAGAATTTTTTTTTTTTTTCCTTTTTTTTTATTCTTCCATGGGAATTTTTATAACGATTTAAAATAATAAACAAAAAAAAGGAAAGGACAAGGTCCAATTTAATAAATATCCCCCTCTACGGGAAAAAAGGTGCTCTTCTTTTTCTCACTTCTGATCTGGGCAGCCCGAGTGAACGGTCCTTTTGCCATCGAACCTTTTTTTCTCTTTGAGACTTTTGCGTCACCTTCTTGTGACTTCACGGCTACGACCTTAGAACTACATACGGACTTCGATTGGACTTTTTTACTTTTTTGGCATCTCTTCAGTATCGACTTCGGCATCACCATCGGCATCACTTCGGACCCACCAATTAAACAAGGCAAGGCTTAGGATTTTTTTTAATTTTTTTATTGTATATATTTTTCAGTTTATTTATTATTTATTCAGAAGAATAAATTGTGTAATTGGAGGTATTAGTTTATTTATTAAGTACCCGTCTAAGATAAAGCAATAAAAAAGAAAGGAAGGGTAAGACCACAGAGGAATCATTTTTTTTTAATTTTTATTATTGTCCCCCTTTGGGCCTAGCCGCTATAAGTCGTATATTTTGAAAGCAATATAAAGTTTGCTCTAAGCGGAGGAAGTCCCCATAGAATGTGCTCTTTTGTACGCGGGTGTAGTTGTGCGACTGCATTGGATTTGGTCCGCATAGAAGACGTGCTCTGTTGCGCAGGGATACCGCAATAAGTTCGAAAGTCGTATATTTTTTGCATGTAGTAGAAAATTTGCTCAAAGCTGAGGAAGACCCAATAATTAGCTCTTCTGTACGCGGGTGTAGTTCTTGTCCGACTACATTTGGATTTTGGTCCGCATAGAAGACGTGCTCTGTTGCGCAGGGAAACCGCAATAAGTTTGAAAGTCGTATGTTTTTTGCAAATAGTAGAAAATTTGCTCTGCATTGAGGGAGTGCCACATTTATAATTGCTCTGCATGTGGATCTTTTTTTGGGGGGGGGGGGTAGCTTCCTTTCGGTATTAAGTCCGTGTTCTGTTGCTTTGAAAAACGCCCCAAGTTAGCATGCTAGACATTCATTTGAATTCCAGTACTGAATTGCTCTTTGCTGAGGGAGTTCCAAAATTATATTTGCTCCTCACGTGGATCTTGCTGTAGGGGGGATGTATGTTTCTTTCGGTATAACAGTCTGTCTTCTGTTGCTGAGAAAAACGCCCTATGTTAGGATGCTAGACATTTTTTGGAACTCGAGTACAGATATCTTATGCGTTGAGGGAGTTCCACAATTATATTGGCTCTGCACGCAGATCTTGTTGGGGGGGGATGTAGCCCTTTCAGTTTAAGGTTTCTTCATTTGTTGCCTTAAGCAACGCCCTATGTTAGCAGGCTAGACGTTCCCCCTTTTCCTCCGTTAATTTTAATTTTACATCGATTTTGGAATTTTTTTAGGCAAAACAGACTTCATATTCGTGTTCCTCGACCCAAAAAACGTTAGAGACCAAGTTTTGGTCGAAATCAAAAAATATTATTCCCCGCCCTAAATAACGGGCCCAAAATGGCGAAAATCGCGAGTCGGATTTTGATTTATAAACTTCAAAAATTAATATCTCAGCTTGTGTTAAAGCCACAGAGACGCTCCCAGGCTTATTTGAAAGCTTAAGGTCCCTTCTTTTTATATTTTTTGGTCCGGTTCTTCTAAGTCTATTCCTTCTACCTTAAAACCCCGTTGAAACAAAAAACTTTTTTAATCTACTTTTGAATTTTTTTAACCCACTTGGAATTTTTTTAGACCTCCACCTATTTTTTCTAGCTTTTATTTTAACAGCCTGCACCCCCCAAAAAAGTTTCATTGAAATCGGTTCACCCGTTCTCGAGTTATAAATTAAAAACTGAAAATTAATCAAAATCCCCAGGGGGTACCCTTACCAAACCCCATTCCACAGAGTTCAGAATCGATTTAATTTAAAAAATTCGGGAAAAATAGCCTGAGATTTTAGAACCCCCATGATATGTATATCAAAACACGCGGAATTTTACCTACTTTCACGTGGTATAAGTTTTGAAAGGTTGATATTTTTTAGAAATTTTTTAGTGGTGAAAAACCTTATTTTTCCGTTCTAGATCCAATCGGGAATTTTTTAGGCAGAAACGGACTTCATATTCGTGTTCCTCGACCCAAAATACGTCGGAGACCAAGTTTTGGTCGAAATCAAAAAATATTTTTTTCCGCCCTTAATAACGGGCCCAAAATGGCGAAAATCGAGTGTCGGAATTTGACTTACAAACTTCAAAAATTCATATCTCAGCTTGGGTTGAAGCCACGGAGCCGCTCCTAAGCTTATTCGAAAGCTAAAGGTCCCTTCTTTTTATATTTTTTGGTCCGGTTCTTCTAAGTCAATTCCTTCTACCCTAAAACCCCGTTGAAACAAAAAAAAATTTCAATCTACTTTTGAATTTTTTTAACCCACTTGAAATTTTTTTAGACCTCCGCCGATTTTTTCTAGCGTTATTTCTACAGCCTGCACCCCCAAAAAAAGTTTCATCGAAATCGGTCCACTCGTTCTCGAGTTATAAAATAAAAACATAAAATCTGACGAAATCTTAAGGGGGTACCCTTATCGAAACGCGGGGATACCGAAAAACCCTTTATTTAATTCCAGTTCGAATCAGGATTTTTTTAGGCAGAAACCGACTTCATATTCGTGTTCCTCGACTTAAAAAACGTTAAATACTAAGTTTTGGTCGAAATCAAAAAATATTTTTTCCGCCCGTAATAACGGGCCCAAAATGGCGAAAATCGAGAATGGAAATTTGGCTTAAAAACTTCAAAAATTCATATCTAAGCTTGTGTTCTAGCCACAGAGCTGCTCCCAAGCTTATTCGAAAGCTTAAGGTCCCTTCTTTTTATATTTTTTGGTCCGGTTCTTCTAAGTCAATTCCTTCTACCCTAAAACCTCGTTGAAACAAAAAAAAATTTCAATCTACTTTGAATTTTTTAACCCACTTGAAATTTTTTTAGACCTCCACCGATTTTTTCTAGCGTCTATTTCAACAGCCTGCACCCCCCAAAAAAGTTTCATCGAAATCGGTCCACCCGTTCTCGAGTTATAAAATAAAAACTAAATTTTATCAAAATCATAAGGGTACCCCTTATCAAATCCCGGGAGCGCGGCAGCGTTCCGCACCGCATTTTCACACGGATTTTTAAAAAAATCGGGAAAAATGGTTAGCGAACTCCGAACCCCGATATATTATATATCAAAAGACGCGGAATTTTGTCTACTTTCACGTGGTGTAGTCGGTTTTAAAATATAAATAATCTTCTATTTTAAAATCCCGAAAACCCAGAAAACCGTGAAAAACGGCGTTTTTTCGGCAACTTTCGAATTAAATCTCCGGTCGAAATCAAGCTACAGAGCTGCGCCGAAGCACCCCAGCTGGCTTTTCGGCTAAAGTTTCGAACCTTTTTTGTCCGGTGTCTCTATCTCTTATAGTTTTTTTTGGCGAATTAAAAACCGCGGATTTTATAGCATTTCTGTACATTTCGAAAAAAAATTTCAAAAATAAAAAAAAATACTTCCCGATTTTTTAAAAATATGCGACAAAAATTAGGTTAAACTACACACCAAAGAGTACAAAGTAGTATTTTTTTCAAAAAATCTAGATTTTTTCCCGAATTTTAAGAAAATGCAAAAGTCGAAAAAACGGGAAAACCGTCAAAAAGAGGCCTTTTTCGGCGTTAAACTCGCGAAAAAAATTATAAAATATAATTTTAAAAATACGCGACTATTTTTCCACTAAAATACAGGCGATTTAGGGGCTAACGAAAGCGGTCCGGGATTTTTAGGAGCGTCACAGCGCCCTCAGGACTTTTTGGCGTTTTCCCCGATTTTTTCTCCTCGTCGGTCCCTGTACTAGCGCTATATATACTGATTACAATAGGTAGATTTTTGAAGAAAAGAAATCTACCTAAAACATGGCGGTTTCCATTTCCGCGTATCTTGTTGGGTTTCCTTCATTGGCTGAATAGCCCTCGAGGTTAGGGTAGGTTACATCAGGTTAGGTTAGGTTATAAAATAAGGTTTAACGTGCTCAAAGTTAATAACTCCTTTTCCAGGAGCCTAACGTGCTCCTAAAAAAAAAAAAACTAGGCGATTTCCAATTCCGCCCATCTTTTTGGGGTTCCTTTATTAGCTGAATAGCCCTCAAGGTTAGGTACCTAAGGTAAGGTAACCTAAGGTTAGGTTACGTCAGGTTAGGTTATAAAACAAGGTTTAACGTGCTCAAAGTTGAGTCAAATAAGTGAGTACGCTTAATAAACAGAATACATCTGATGACTCCTTTTCCTCACAAAGGATGGACGTCAGATTTCTTCCTAAAGTACCACAAATTGGCACCAAATGGATTTTCAATCAATTGTTTCTTTGCCAAAAAGTCCGCCTTTCTGCTCGTCGTGTTCATGGGAGCGATAGGATTTTATATTTCATTGAAAATTTTGGATGGGCGTAGATTCTTTAATCACGTTATTGAACCTTCTTTAACTTCCGCGTTTGAAGCCCTAGAAAGAGGATGACATGAGGGTCGATTCGTTCCGTCGACGTTTGTCTTCGAAACGGACACAGTTAACGGTCATCTGAAAAGGATTATATGCAGAGCACGCGACTACGCTATGTGGGACGCTCGGTGAAAATTGACTTTTTGAATACTTCGCTTACTTTAGCTTCATCTTGACTGCGTACTATTCACCCAAAATGCATACTTTACGGGGTCTGGAAGAACCTTTCCTGATACCGCAACTTCTTTGAAGAAGTTAAAAAGATACTTTCTATTAATGATATGGTTTCTACATATCAATATCGTCTATCAAATGACATGAAATTCGATATAAATATTCAAACTCATGGGTATCAATTACAGAAAAGCCTTAGGGATCAGTCAGAATATTCAACACACGCATTCTTCATAATTGCTTTCAAAGCAAAATTAGGACGACCTCTAAAAGTGATCAAAAATAAATAGATTGCTAAATAAAAGAGATAGTAGAAGTAAAACAGGACACCTGACCTAGTGATAGCATATCTAGGCCTATTTTTATTGAGGCTATTAATTAAATAATAAAAAATGTCTATTTTGGCATATTGGTGGGCGATCACGAAAAGTCGCGTGTAGACGGATTTCAAGTGCAATCGTTTGATCTACTTGAAGGATCAACAGTTGGGAGAACCCGCTAAGACATAACTGGAAAACGAACCTGAAGAATTTTTAATAACGTACACTAGCTTTGTTCCAACTAGTTAGAAACTCCTGGAGCATGCGCAGAATGATTTGTACGTCAAGTTTGACGTCAGAAGTCTTCAGATTTGATGGACAAACGATTTGAACGACGTCAAAGTTTACGTCCAAATCCTTCTGCGGTCCAGGAGTTTCAAACTTTAGATTAGAATTCAAATTAAAAAATTATAATGAGCTTAGTTCCAACTGGAGTTTGAAACTCCTGGAGCATGCGCAGAAGGATTGGGACGTCAGATGAATTCAGATTTGACGGAAAAATCGTTCTGCGCACGCTCCAGGAGTTTCAAGAAGAAAAAAGTGTAATATTGGTGAAGGTTTAATTCTGCTTGATATTCAGCTCCTGAGGGTTTGTGGTCCATTTTTCTACAAATTCCACCCATTAAAATCCTTGACATCACTCATAATTGGTGGTCGCTTATTAGTTTATAATTAGCTTTGTTCCAAGAGGAGTTTGAAATTCTTGGAGCATGCGCAGAATGATTTGCACGTCAAGTTTGACGTCAGAAGACTTCAGATTTGATGGACAAACGATTTGATCGACGTCTAAGTTGACGTCCAAATCCTTCTGCGCTCCAGGAATTGAAAACCAGTTTCAAACTGCGGGTTGGAACAAAGTTATTATTAACTGTCGGCAAATCTAACTCACCGATAATCCAGGGGAATACAGTAAACTGGTACTACCCCTTTTTTCAGTTGGACGTTTTTAGCTCCCGGGGTTGTCTTTAGGAGTCTTCAGGAGTCTTCCTCCTTTTTTTACATTATTTCTTTTTCTCCCTCCACGCAATTACCCTATTGACATTTACGGCTTTCGCCAGGATGTTGTAACGACCACGACGCATTCGTGAGTGTTTTACCCCGCGGGGGAATCGCCTTTCTGCTCTACTGATCTGTTCGTAACCAAAAAAAGTTATATAATTTATGTTTCCCGTCTTCAGTAGATTTGGAGCAAAAATGGGAGTGTCGTTAATTAAACCGTATAATAGCTTTGTTCCAACAGTTTGAAACTCCTGGAGCATGCGCGTTGGACGTTGTTCTCGTCACATCTGAAGTCATCTGACGTCTTTGCCAATCCTTCTGCGCATGCTCCAGGAGTTTCAAACTGTTGGAACAAAGCTATTATACAGATTCAGTTAAATTATAATTCATGTTTCCCGTCTTCAGTAGATTTGGAGCAAAAAATGGGAGTGTCGTTAATTGAATCTGTATAATAGCTTTGTTCCCACAGTATGAAACTCCTGGAGCATGCGCAGATTTGGACGTTGTCAAATCGTCACATCTGAAGTCATCTGACGTCTTTGCCCCTTCTGCGCATGCTCCAGGAGTTTCAAACTACAAAGCTAATGATTGAAGGAAGTAATGACCAAAGTGGATAATCTTAGACGATATCTGCAATCATTTTTCGTACAAATTTCTATCTTTAACTAGCGATATCGCTTTCATAATATTATTCATGACCCGGTTGGCATTTCACATGCCCTAGACGAAAGTGAAACGTGTTTTATGAAACGTAATATAATAACATTAACGAAAAAAAAAGTATTAGGGAAAGTCAAAGTGCTTAAGTTTCTGCATAACTTCACGTTACATTTATCAAAACCTTGATTATTTCTTAAAGGTCACATTTTTAGGTTGTTCGCTTTAGGCATCTTCTATTGTTCTGTGGGAGACAAAGGTGCCTAGGTACGTTCTAAATCTTAACCTAGTTTGAAGACTTTTAGTGAAAATTTTTTCACGTAGGCAGTTTAACTTTCACTCAGATAAATGATTTCCTGTTTGGAATTCACCAAAACAAGTGAAACACACATTTTGACGATATAGAAGGCACCTCACGATCAAGGATGCACTGGATTAAGGAGTATTTCAAAGCAGACTGGAAGTTTACTTAATAAGAAACAGGTATTTCTAGTCACCCCACGCGGTGCGTAAAACGCTGTAGTTTACCAGACAAAAGAAATGCGATTTATGTCATTGAAATTACAGTCCTCGGTAGCTTTTCTAATTGCGTTTCCGTTTCAAAATTACTCCTCGTTCTTTGTTTTTTACTGTGCCCTAAAAAAAATTTGAAAACCGTTATCTTCTACACGATATTCTGAAACTCTATTCTAGTTATATCGAGTTTTCGTTGTGTAATATTGGTTAAGGTTCCAACAGAAGTTTGAAACTCCTGGAGCATGCGCAGAAGGATTCGGACTTCAGATTTGACATCAGATGACTTCAGATTTGACGGAAAAATCGTTCTGCGCATGCTCCAGGAGTTTCAAGAAGAAAAAGTATATTGGTTAAGGTTTAATTTTGCTTGATATTCAGCTCCCTGAGGGTTTGTGGTCCTTGTACTACAGTTCCAACCGGAGTTAAAAACTCCTGGAGCATGCGCAGAAGGATTGGACGTCAGATGACTTCAGATTTGACGGAAAAAATCGTTCTGCGCATGATCCAGAAGTTTCAAGAAGAAAAAATGTTGGTTAAGTTTTAATTTTGCTTGATATTCAGCTCCCTGAGGGTTTGTGGTCCTTGTACTACAGTTCCAACCGGAGTTAAAAACTCCTGGAGCATGCGCAGAAGGATTGGACGTCATGACTTCAGATTTGACGGAAAAATCGTTCTACATTTGCTCAAGGAGTTACAAGAAGAAAAACGTGTAATATGGTGAAGGTTTAATTCTGCTTGACATCCAGCGCCCTGAGAGTTTTTGGTCCTTGTACTACAAATTTCACCCCTTAAAATCCTTGACATCACTCATTATTGTTTGTCGGATATTAGAAAATAATTAGCTTTGTTCGAACAGAAGTTAGAAACTCCTGGAGCATGCGCAGAAGGCTTTGGACGTCAAAAATGACGTCAGAATACTTCAGATTTGACGGAAAAATCGTTCTGCGCATGATCCAGAAGTTTCAAGAAGAAAAAGAATGTTGGTTAAGTTTTAATTTTGCTTGATATTCAGCTCCCTGAGGGTTTGTGGTCCTTGTACTACAGTTCCAACTGGAGTTTGAAACTCCTGGAGCATGCGCAGAAGGATTTGGACGTCAAAAATGACGTCAGAATACTTCAGATTTGACAGAAAAATCGTTCTGCGCATGATCCAGAAGTTTCAAGAAGAAAAAGTATATTGGTTAAGGTTTCATTTTGCTTGATATTCAGCGCCCTGAGGGTTTGTGGTCCTTGTACTACAGTTCCAACTGGAGTTTGAAACTCCTGGAGCATGCGCAGAAGGATTTGAACGTCAGATGACTTCAGATTTGACGGAAAAATCGTTCTACGCATGCTTCAAGAGTTTCAAGAAGAAAAAAATGTAATATTGGTGAAGGTTTAATTTTGCTGAGATTCAGCGCCCTGAGGGTTGTCCTTTTACTACAAATTAAAATCCTTGACATCACTCATAATTGTTGGTCGCATATTAGAAAATAATTAGCTTGTTCCTACAGAAGTTAGAAAACTCCGGGAACAAGCGCGGAACGATTCGGACGTCAAAAATGACGTCAGATGACTTCAGATTTGACGGAAAAAATCGTTCTGCGCATGCTCCAGGAGTTTCAAGAAGAATAAAGTGTAAAATCGGTTAAGGTTTAAGTTTATTCTCCTTCATATTTGGCGCCCAGGGGGTTGTGGTCCTTGTACTACAACTCCACCATTTTAATCCTTGACATCACTCATAATTGTTGGTCGCATGTTAGAAATTTATAATTATTTTTGTTTCGGATTTTGAAACTTCTGGAGCGTGAGCAGAAGGATTTGGACGTCACAATGACGTCAGATGACTTCAGATTGACGGAAAGTCGTTCTGCACTTGCTCAGGGAGTTACAAGCCGAAAAGAGAGAGAAGGGGGCAGAAAAATACGATAAAAGATTCAAGGATTTCACTACAAAGGCTTTTCTCATTAGAGATTACTAATTACCTGCTCTCAGCCTTGAGGTTTTTTCCCTCAAACTTAGGAAAAGTACCTACTATCAAAAATTTTCTGTAATGAAAATTCAAACTCTTCTTTAACTCTGTCATTTAAATTCTTTTTTATTGAAACTTCTGATATGGATAACTTAGTTGCATTGAGTAAAATGCAAAAAGATAGTCTAACTTTCTTGTTATTAAGTTTTAATTTATTTGCGAGCGTACGTTACGAATTTCGAATTGTTTCTTTAGTCACGTACGCTTTGTATTATTTGCATAACATGTGAAAGTGTTAAGTATCTCAGAAGTGACGACGTGTTCTATCTAAAAGCCTTCGAAAAGATTGAATTTTGTAAAAGTTTTTGAAGCGAAATGGAGAAAAAAAGTTTAATATTCTTGTGAGTGACTGGTGGGAGTACACATCCTGCTTCCTGTGCAGGTGAACAACGCGATTGCCTCGTTTGTGTCAATTTTTCACAAAATGTAAAAATAAAAAACGCGTTTTAAGCTATCAAGAATCTTAATCGTATCTTTCAAACTTGTTGCTTCTGCAGCACGAACTTCCGAAAAACACGAAATCTCTTAGTTTGTCTGAATATAAAAGGTTAAATTAATTTCATGCTATCTTATAATATTATAACTGTTCGTGCGGATGAAATTCGTGAATTGCGGGGAGTAGCGAAGACTCGTGGCCCCAACGAGCGCAAAGGACTCGGCAAGGTCAAATTTTTTCATTCCTTAAGAACTGGTTTTGGCGCGGGAGACTCAATGGACATTACTAATTAGTATTTGTTTATTTATTATGGAGCGATAAGATTGATAAAATTGATAAAGCGATAAGATACAGGGTGTTCCAACTAGCGTGGACCAGCAAACGGCAAAGCATTTTGTCCTTCAAAAAAAAGTTAAACGTGAACCCCCTTATTTTTGGATGAGAAATCGACTCCATTTGGTAGATTTTGGTTTTGGTATACAGGGTGTCCCGAAAATTATTTAAATTAGGACGTTATTTTAAATGCCAAAGGGGTCATATGAGTAGTCAAATCAACTTAAATTTTGCGTAGATTACGAATCTGAAATAAAAAATGGGGTTCCCATTTAAATAGGGAAGTTGGTGTCCGGGACACCCTGTACACCAAATTCAAAATTCGTTAATTACAATAAATTCTTCGTCAAAAAACAAGGGGGGTTTACATTTAACTTTTTTTTGTAGGACGAAAATTATAGAAGTTATGCGGGTTAAGTTAGCACCTCTTGGGACGTTTAAAGCACGATGAAACGGGTGTTTTTACACCAAAAAATCGAGGAAAGTGGACCTAAAGCCGTTTAGTATGACGCTCGAACACCCGTTTAACCCAATGAAACTGGTGTTTCTACACCAAACAATTGAGGAAAACGACCCAGAAAGGTGTATATCGTTAAACCCGATGAAACGGGTGTTTTTACACAAAAAATCGAGAAAAGTGGAC
>JACGAQ010003768.1:0-24424 GCA_014119065.1 Orius insidiosus
GGAGGGAAGTATAAAGGGGGAAAATTGGTGTAAATCGGACTAACGTATATATATCGGTGGTATGCCACCGTCTTCCAGGCGGAAACAATAGCCATTGAACACTGCGCTAAGGAAATACGCAGATTGGGCTTAAAAAACAAGAAAATAGCAATCTGCTCCGATAGCCAGGCCGCACTAAAAGCACTATCTGCCCCCGAAACACCTCGGTGGTGGTGCGGGACTGTTTAAAGGCCCTGGAAGAAATATCCGCCGACAACTCTGTCTTGCTGTCATGGATACCAGGGCACTCGGGCTCAGGGGCAATGAGAAGGCCGACGAGCTGGCCCGCAAGGGATCAGAATGACCCCCATGGCCCTGAGCCCTTCTGTCACTTTCTAGGAGTGTGAAGAGTGAGGAGCTCAAAAGGCAAACTCTCTCTGTAACTTTGACGAGATGGCATAAAGCTCGAGGTCAAAGGCATGCCAAGATGTTCATTAGTGGACCACAGCATGGATTTACAGCAGACCTGCTCAGGCAGGGCAGAACCAAAGTCTGCATTATGGTGGGTCTGCTGACTGGCCACTGTAAACTCCGCAAGCACCTTCAAAGGTTGGGAGTGACAGAGGACAGCACCTGCCGCTTCTGTTTGGAAAAGGAGGAGACGGCGGAGCACGTCCTCTGTTATTGCGAAGGCCTAGCAAGGCTGAGGTTCATGGATATAGGGAAGAGAAACCCAGTCCATCGAACTACACAAGAGACCCCTGTCCAGCCTCTGGAGGCTAATTAAGAGCCTGGGGCTTGATGGGAGCTCTGATCAGGAAACAAGGGCGCACAATAGACCCATTAGGGTCGGAGTGCACAAGGCCCTAAAAACCTAAATCTAACATCTAACATATATATCAGGACATATCTCCGCCATTCTTTCAAAATTCAAAAATCACCCTCGTCAGTTTCTTGTTCACCGAATGAAAAATTTGGTGAAAATTGGCTAAAAACTGTGGCCGAAAAAATGCCTGCCGGATGGATGGACTGCCAGCCGGCCGACACCACAGACAAAGTTGAGATCGGTAAAGATCAATACATACTATTCGATTTGACCACAAAAACCCGACGTGGAGGTTATCACAATAACTTCTTTAAGGAAGTTAAAATCAAGATCAGTAACTTTTCGGGAAAGACGCGAAATTTAACCAAACATAAAGAGTATTACAATAACATCTCTTTGACAAAATCAAAAACAAACCTTTACGTAGACCTTTTATAAAACTAAGCTCTTTCTCCACTCGTTGAACCAAAATGTCCACATTATATTGGTCATACACCCATTTTGGCCAATGTGTCAATTGAGCTTCTCTACTTTCTCGCCTAAAAAAAACTCCATATTAAGTCATAAAAAGAAATAAATAAAAACTGACTTATTTCTTAGGGATTTAGGTAGACAACTTAATGAAGTATAATTGAGCATAGATAACGGTCTAGGTAAAAGAACTTCAGGTAGAATTTCGACTTCTCCAACTAAATATCTTAAATAAACAATATGTTAGGTATTCTGAAATGTTTGAGTTTAAAACGAACCCTCCTTTGCTTCTTTTGGTATTCAACATTTTAAATCGCTGCCTCCCCATTGCTTTAATGGCGACCGTACTTCCGTCATCGGAGAACTCGTAGATTTCCGCTGTCGTCCCATATGTTTCAGGTTCGGGCGGTTTATCGCGGTAATATCGCTTCGATACGCATCCGAAAGTGTTGTTGTCGTTGACGCATTTTCGCAGGAGCGATGTCCTCGAATAATCACGTACGGACAGAGGAAATGTAAGTCCTGGCATCAAAGTTCCGTACGATCTGGGCAAAAGCGGAATACAAACAACCGACCCTTCCGTGAAAATAACACGTCCGCTCACAGCCTCTAGATTATCCCCTAAATACTTTTTTTATAATTAATATTTATCTGATAAAATCATTTTTACAGTATGTGCTGCGGGGAGGTCTTCATCGAAAGTCAACCCTTCGGCTTCTATGTCTTGAGGCGGCGAATCTCTGGAAAGGACGACACCTTGAAAAGGAAATTGGACAACATCAAAATCAAGTTCGTCTTCCGAAGAACCTAAAAATATCAAAAAAACTTATTTTCGGAGAAAAAAAAGTTGACAGTTTATAGGACAAACTTAAGGACTCCCTGACCTGTCGCAGTATCGTTATTTTCGTCCTCCATAACGAGAAGAAATCCTTAATATTAAACAAAAAATTTACATATTTTTATTTATTTACGAAATGTCAGAATTTTTGTTATCTTCGTACTTCGACCAGTGTTGCCTATGGATGACTTTATTCTTAAGAAAGTTAGAAATATTAATTTTTAAAAACCAACAATATAAAATATTAATTCTATATTGATTAATACTCCTTGCTATTTCTAGACTTTATGTTTTTTATTCAGAAAAAAAATCGATTCTCTAAGTTGGTATGACTGTTGATTTTTCAGTGAACAGCTGATTGAAAATCGGATTTTCGATTTGGGTCCCTTTTCATTCGTAAGATTTTTTTTCGTAATAATTTTTCTTTACTGACTTTAATTTTAGATTAATCATGGCTTTCGGCGATTATCCAGCTGAATATAACCCGAAGGTTCACGGGCCTTACGATCCTGCTCGTTATTATGGAAAACGTGAGATTTGTTTTTTAAACTGACTAAGACTACTTTTTTGATTTTTTTAGCCGATACACCTTTGGCTCAGGTTAAACTCGGCGACCTTGGCTCTTGGCTCATGAGAAGGAACAAGACCCCTCAGGCGGTCGCGGGTGCTGTCAGCAGAGGTATACAATTTTCACCTTATAGCTTCGCCATGTCGGGTTTTTGGGGAAGGGTCACACCGAATATTGATCTTTACCGATCTCAACTTTGTCTGTGGTGCCGGCTGGCCGTCCTTTCCGGATCACTTTCTGCCACAGTTTTGATTTTCACCAATTTTTCACACACCTTCCTAAAAATTGAACAAGAAATTTTGCGATTTTTGCATTTCGAAAAAATGGCGGAGATATGCCTGTTTAAAATTTTAAAAACTGCGCCGCGGCTGAACCGTTGGTGCGATGTTCACCAACGGTTGATCAAGAAAAATTGCCCGGGCGATTTCTTCCCGCACGAGCGAAATCGTGTAATATGAAAGGAGCGTCAAACACCGACTTTATTTGGGGGGGGGGTATCACTGTAGCCACTTAAACACTCCCAAAATCCCAGTTAAATTAGTCAAATCAATGTTATTCATATTTTTACAAATCTTTAAAGTCTAATTTTTTCAATCTTAAGGGGATATGAGGGTTTTAAGTTGGTTGCTTTGTACATATTTCGTTGTGAGTAACGGTTTTCGGTTTTTCCCTTCCATCTTGGAAACCGTCGCTCAAAACGAAAAAATGTCCTAAGTAAAAGTTGTAGGTACTGAAATTTACTACATAAATTATCTTATTAGTTTTTTCCGTAAGAGCAATACTTTAGGAGATATGGAAGTATTTAAGTTGGTTGCTTTGCAAATTTTTCGTTGTTAACAACGGTTTTCGGTTTTTCCCTTTTATCTCGGAAACCGTCGCTCAAAACGAAAAAACGTCCCAAGTAAAAGTCGTAGCTACGAAAATTCCCTACAAAAAAGACTTCATTGGTTTTTTGTCAGAGCAATACTTAAGGAGATATGAGGGTTCTTAAGTGAGTTGCTTTGCAAATTTTTCGTTGTGAGCAACGGTTTTCGGTTTTTCCCTTCTATCTCGGAAACCGTCGCTCAAAACGAAAAATGTCTTCAGTAAAAGTTGTAGGTACAAAGATTTCCTACATAAGTTTCTGTATTCATTATTTGCGTAAGAGCAATATTTAAGGAGTTATGAGGTTAAAACTAATAATCCTACAGAGCCTGTCTGAAAACTTAAAACCTTCATATCTCCTAAAATATTGCTCTGACGGAAAAAACCAATAAATATTTTATGTAGTAAATTTCCGTAGCTACAACTTTTACTTAGGACATTTTTTCGTTTTGAGCGACGGTTTCCAAGATGGAAGGGAAAAACCGAAAACCGTTGCTCACAACGAAATATGTACAAAGCAACAAACTTAAAACCCTCATATCCCCTTAAACGTTAGAGAAACTTGAAATCTCACAATAGGTACATTATTCTCTTCAAAATGAAATCTAAAACTCTTGTGTTTTTTAGCTCATTGGAGGTGGATGCATAAATATTTGTTTCCCAAAAGGACTGGAATGGCTCCTTTCTTGCAAATTGCTACGGGTGGAATGATTCTTTTCTACTACCTCAATTACAACAGAATGAGTATGTACAAACGGCCCTTAAGTCAAAAGGAGCTTTTCTTTCTTATACCCCAAAAAACACCTGAATTTGTTAATTTTCTAAATTCTAAATCTTTTGTTTTTTTGTTTTCACAGAGGGACACCGCCGTATGGAATACCACTAAAAATGACGTCACTAGTTCTTTTCTCTCATTGAAATATGTTATCAAAATGTAGTAAATAAACAAACTCAAGAAGTCGATAAAAAAAATGCTTTGTTAAATTCCAGAAAAAATTATACAACTTTACAAAATAAAAATTTTTTTTGTCCTTCATCCTGAACATCCTCGACAACCACAATGGATACACTCGACGATTTTACCCTGTAGAAAAAAAAGGAATAAATAAATTTTAAAGAAAAATAAAGCTTACTTCTTCTAATTTGGCTTTTGGAACTCTGCAAATGCAGCTTGTACCAAAGTTGGTATCCCTGGTCTGTATACATCTGAGGCAACACAAATTTTCATATCCTTGTTTCTTCCATTTGGCGATTAAATTTTTATCTGCGATGTTTTCATTAAGGCAATGGTCATAAAGTTCTGTAAATAAATAGTTAGCAAAAATGTCAACACTGATCAATGGTCACCTTTGCTGATGGCCTTTCTACGGTAGTAAAGATCGTAAATATATCTTGATTTTTGATGGTGTATTTTAAAAATAGGCCAGAGTGATTCCACTTTTCGTTTTCCTTCATGTGGTTCAGTTTCGGCTAAAAAAATAAAAACAGAAGTAAAAAATCGAAAAAGCCGGAACGTTCTAGAACGCTTACCTTCTCTCATTTTTTGTTCCAATTCTTCTAAAGTGGGTTCGATTAATTCCCATCCGTCTGGAGGAGGTTTTTTACTTCGCCTTACCTTTGGCATTATTTAATCAACAATTAAACTAAAAAAATTAATAAAAGTTAAGAAGAATCTAGAAGCTTTTCGAGGTGTTAGGCTGTTGTTATACAGTTTAACATCAACAAACAGGTTAAGAAGGTTTAACATGTTGGCCAACTTAACTTTATTTCCCTCAGTTTCCCGGGAAATTCCAGTCTCACTGACCAATATTATTTTTTTCTTTTTTGAGTTGAGTTTTTGGCAATTACAGTTATAACTTATTATTGATATTATTTATGATTTTGATCAATCGATTATGCTTTCTGAGATTGAAACCTGTTTTAACATGATTTTGACCATTTTTCCCAGCTTTTTGTGGTAACGTTTTCAAAAGGAAAGAAATGTTGAATGAATGAATTTTTGCTTAAAGCATGACTATTTGGTGCGTTTTTTGGTTTTTGTCCGAAAAACCATATTTAAACCGGATTTTTGGTGGTTTTCCATAAATTTTTTTAAAAATAGAAGATCGGAAAAAAAGTTAAATGTATACCCCCCTTGTTTTTTGGCGAAAAATTGATTGCATTTAACGAATTTTGGTGCACAGTGTGTCCAGGGCGACACCAACTTCGTTATTTTATATGAGAACCCCTATTTTTAACTTCCTTAAAGAAGTTATTGCGATACCCTCGACGTCGGGTTTTTTATATCAGATTAGTAATCTGCGCAAAATTTCAAGTTGATTTGACTCTTGATATGACCTCTTCGGACAACTTAAAAGAAAAAAAAACCAAAAGCATTATTTTTCTCTAAAATCCATTAAAATTGACCTGAGACACTAAATGTTTTATGATTCAAAGCATAAAATATGGGGTACACATTTAGTTATTAGGTGTACAAAATTAAACTCGGCTAAAATCTACAAAATTCAAATTTACCCTGCGGCCAAGTTTCATTTTTTACACCTAATAAATAAAACTTGAAGGAAATTTAAGTCTCTTAAATTTGCACTTAATTATTTTTTTCTAGGATGCACCATTTTCGGAAAATAATCTTTTTTAAAAATAAATTTATCTTGAAAACAGTGCGCCCTAGAGAAAACATGAATAGAATAAAATTTAAAGAGAATTAAATTTCCAACAGATTTTATTTAGTGCATTTTTTCAATATCTGTAACGGTTTACGATTTACAAGCCTTTAAAATTAACCTTCTTAATTTCCTTAATTAAAAAAACTTCAATAACCTTCTTACACGGAGAAGGTCAACTTTTGATGGACTTTAACGGCTAAAATGTTCAAAATTTTGAAAAAATGAACTACTAGGTGTACAAAATGAAACTCGGCTAAAATATACAAATTCAAATTTACCCTGTGGCTGAGTTTTGTACACCTAATAATACCTCTCTGAGCCACCCTGTATACCAAAATCAAAACTCGATAATTGCAATCAATTCTTCATCAAAAAACTAGAGGGTTTACGTTTAACTTTTTTTTTTTCCTATCTTCAATAGTTTAATAAAAAAGGGGCGATCTTCTGAACCACATGCTTGGAGCTGTATGCTTCGCTGCTCTATCGAAAAATGAAAGAAAGGCTGCACATTTGGCGAGTTAACTAAAAATATTTTATTGTGTTCCTAAAGGTAGCTATAAAATTGTGTAAAGTGTTGAAGTCCGAATGAGCGGAATTGGGTTGGTGTGCAGCTGTGGACGTTCTACCCTTAATGAAAAAGAAGGGCGGGATGCCTAGAAAAGGGGGCGGACGGGCGAAAATTTGATTTAAAGCCCGTTGCGTGGGCGGCTTTCATAGAAGCGCTTGCGCCCGTGGGTGGGGTGTCTGCGGTGTCAACTGTCAGTACGAGCAGCTGGTCCCAGGACTCAACAGGTCTCGGGGATCCAATCGGGGGGCATGAGGACCGTACCAGATGCCCCAGCGGAACAAATCAAATTCGGCCGTACGCCACCATCTTCATGATTTCCTCACCGCTTGCCTCGACGCTGACGCCACTTACGTCTGCACAGCATATAACTCACGCTGCTACATCATCCAGAAGGTCAGGTTACCATATGCTTCACCTTCAAATCCTCACCTATGACATCTCATTCATCTTCAATCACTCCCCCAATTCTTCTCAACTACCTTCTTCACCACCATCATTCTCCAAACTCAAAATCAAATATTTCATTAATTGCGCCATCTTGGATCGATAAGTTTTAAACAAGGCGCCAATGAGCACGTGGGCTCTTTCTTTCCCATATGGTACTCAATTATCTCTTCCCAGATAATTCCACATCTTGTTTCTTGATTTCAACTCGTTTTAAGCATTTAAAAAACACTAACAAAGACAATGAAAGAACCCATCATGTTGTGACTTGTTTCATGTACAAACTTCATTCTTCACTCGGAAAAAGTTTCCATATGCGTTTTCAGATTCCAAATATTCTTAGCCATCAGCTTAACATCGATTATAAATGAATCTAATTTCTTTCCGAAAATAGACTAAACTAAGGTGCCTATGGCGGTCTTTTAGCTGATGATAATTTAGAACATATGTTGTGTACCCACATCATCCACGGAGAAAAGAAGGGTGAAGGTCTGAGGTGCTGTGTGTCGAGCGACGACGTGTCGATGCTGCCAACTGCCCTTTAGTGGCCCTATGAAGATGATAGAAGGTATGGGCAGACGAAGGTGTAGTGACCGGTGACCCTTTGACTGCAGGATGACTTGCTGCCAACTGCCCTTTAGTGGCCCAATGAAGATGATAGAAGGTATGGGCAAGGGGCAGTGACCCTTTGACAGTAGAATGTCTTGCTGCCAACTGCGCTTTAGTGGCCCTATGAAGATGATAGAAGGTATGGGCAAGGGGCAGTGACCCTTTGACAGTAGAATGTCTTGCTGCCAACTGCGCTTTAGTGGCCCTATGAAGATGATAGAAGGTATGGGCAAGGGGCAGTGACCCTTTGACAGTAGATGTCTTGCTGCCAACTGCGCTTTAGTGGCCCTATGAAGATGATAGAAGGTATGGGCAAGGGCAGTGACCCTTTCACAGTAGATTGTCTTGCTGCCAACTGCGCTTTAGTGGCCCTCTGAAGATGATAGAAGGTATGGGCAGACGAAACTGTCGAACTGTGACGTGAGATGTCGAGAAGTTCGTTCCGAGGTTGAAGTTCCACCTGTGGGTCGAAGAGGTGCGGAACTGTTGATGAGTTGAGGGAATTGCTGGCGCCGTCGATGGGTGATCAAGACATGCTGGAAGCTATTCTCGTTCTGTTTGTATGTTGAGAGTGTAAATATGTACCTTGTTATTGTTGTTTCATCGCTGTCGTGGGTCACCAATTGTGGGATAGTTCATCACACTAATTTAGAAAGAAAGAAGTTGTGTTGTGTGTGATATATTTCACTCTGATGATAGAACATATGTTGTGTACCCACAGGGACTTCCAGAGCCCTTTGAGGGAAACTGATTATAGATAAATGAGGTCGTTAGAGGTGCCGGCCGAACTGCCGCTAATCAACTTCTGTCCCACCATTTAGGAATACGATATGAGAATGCAAAATCAATTATAAATGAATCTATTAGGTGTACAAAATGAAACTCAGCCACAGGGTAAATTTGAATTTTGTAGATTTTAGCCGAGTTTCATTTTGTACACCTAGTAGTTCATTTTTTCAAAATTTTGAACATTTTAGGCGTTAAAGTCCATCAAAAGTTGACCATCTCCGTGTAAGAAGGTTATTGAAGTACAACCATTAAGAAGGTTAATTTTTAAAGGCTTGTAAATCGTAAACCGTTACAGATATTGAAAAATTGCACTAAATAAAATCTGTTGGAAATTTAATTCTCTTTAATTTTTATTCTATTCATTTTTCTCTAGGACGCACTGTTTTCAAGATAAATTTATTTTAAAAAAAATTATTTTCCGAAAATGGTGCATCCTAGAAAAAATTAATTAAGTACAAATTTATAGAGAATTAAATTTCCTACAATTTTTATTTATTAGGTGTACAAAATGAAACTAGCCGCAGGGTAAATTTGAATTTTGTAGATTTTAGCCGAGTTTCATTTTGTACACCTAATAATTTCTTTCCCAAAACTAAACTAGTAAGGTGCCCATGGCCGTCTTTTAGCAGATCTTCCTCAATTTACTGTGATACCCTCAATTTGGAAAAGGTTCTTCCAGAGCCCTTTGATGTAAACTGATTATTGAGGTTGTCATCTGCCGGCAGTACTGCCACTTTTACTCAACATCTCTCCCACCAGGATTTGGGAATAGCAACCACAGTTTGAAACTCCAGGAGCATGCTCAGAAAGCACGTCCAATTTGACAGATGACTTCAGATTTGAACGACGTCGTATTTCTGCCACTTCTGCGCATGCTCAAGGAGTTTCAAACTGGTGGAACAAAGCTAATAATGAGGGACGTCCATCATTATCGGCATAATCTTTTCGTACAAAATGTTAAATAACGTTTCCCATTCCCCGTCCGATAAGATTCAAGCTTCAATCTAAAAGCAAACATTTGAGGAATTATCGTTGGTGAATCATTATGAAAAAAAGGGGTGAATGGGGAACAAATAATGGTACGTATCTTCGAAATTATTAAAATCTAGAAGTTTTTTTTGATTGATGTAGATTCTAACTGCTCATCTTCAACTTTTTATGCTACTGTCGTTATTGTAGTTGAAACATGTGATAAATTCTGTTAGGTTTTGTAGGAATCTCAAATTCATGATAGGATATAACCAAGGTAGTTCATTAGCCCTTTTAGTCCCTTTAAAGGTATTTTTGTTTCTTTTTAGATTACTCCAACTCCGACTTCGAACAACCTCAACCCAGAAGCTAGAAGTTTTGAAAGTGAAAAAAAACCTTCGGAAAAGGACAGCTATGAAATTGTCGAATCGGAATTCCCACCCCTTGATCGTAAGTACGATTTTTCTAAAAGGAAAGAAATGGAAAAAAGATTTTCTTACTTTCTTTTCGAAACTTTTGTATTTTTTCAGTTACTTTAATAGCCACTTTTTTTTGCGAGACCTCTTCTTCCTAAAGATCACGTCTCCCGCCTTAAAAACAAAAGAAGACTTGATCGATACGGCGAAAAAAAAAAACGCGTTTTATTCTTACGTGGATCATTGTATTAGCTTTGTTCCAACCGCAATTTGAAACTGCTGAAGCATGCGCAGAAGGATTTGCACGTCTAATTTGACGTCAGATGACTTTGTTCGGCGCATGCTCCAGGAGTTTCAAACTGCGGTTGGAACAAAGCTATTATTATTCGGCAAATTTACCGGAGGAATCAGGGTTTCGTAACAAATTGTTGAGGAAAACTCAAATTTCAACGATTTTTGTTCATCTTTCATGATTTTTGATCCCAGAGAACTCTTTTCGCAATATTTTGGGGCGTTTTGATCGATATTTTTTGCACATTATTGGACGTCACCCTATTTTGGTGGGGGGGGGGGGTGTCAAGAAACCCTCTTTTTTGACATTAAAAGTCTTATTCTTAAAAAGCTTACGTTGAGGGTTTTTTTTAATCTTGATAGAAAAAAGATTTTACATACTCTTCATCCCAAAATTTTTGTATTTTTTCAGTTACTATTATAGCCACCTCTTCTTTCTAAAGATCACCTTATCAGGCGTCTCCCGCCTTAAAACAAAAGAAGACTTGATCAATACGGCGAAAGAAAACAAGCGTTTTATTAAAACTTGGATATGCCCATCATTATTCTATTAGCTTTGTTCCAACCGCAATTTGAAACTCCTGGAGCATGCCGAACAAAGTCATCTGACGTCAAATTAGACGTGCAAATCCTTCTGCGCATGCTCCAGGAGTTTCAAATTGCGGTTGGAACAAAGCTATTATTATTCGGCAAACGGAATAATCAGGGTTTCGTAACGAATTGTTGTGGAAAACTCAAATTTTCAAAGATTTTTGTACCTAGAATCTTTCTTGATTTTGATGAGTATTTGAGGGGGGGGGGGGGGAGTTGCTCGGTATTTTTTTGGATTATTGGACGTTATCCTACATTTGGGGGGGGGGGGGTAAGAAACCCTCTTTTTACCATAAGAAGTCCATTATTCTTAAAAACCTACGTTGAGGGTATTGCAATAACTTCCCTTTTTTTGACGTCACTATCATTTAAGTTTCAACCACGTGCGTTGAAGCGGGAACTTTACAAGTGGAAAAGTTTTAATTCTTTTCAGGATTATTTCAATTTTCCGTCAATAATGTAAAATATTAAAACAGGTAAATTTATATTTTATTTACTTATTACTGGTACAACTGGTACATTTGTGGGCGTATGAGCCGGTGTTTATCTGGCAACACTGTTTCGCGATGACTTAATCGTGAATAATAGAATTAAACTTAAGTGTAGTTTAAACTTTTGATGTAAATTAATAGAAACTCTTTCGTTATTATTTGCTTATTTTTATATTTAAAATAGGGTTTTGTTTGTAAAAAAAAGTGCCGGTAATGAGGAGGGCGGGAGGTCTGGGTTTGTTGAGAGATCTCCCGGCAGATGTCGCGACGAGTATCGACTCGACTACCCATGATGCAATGTTCCTTTGGCATGTGCCTTCTGTGTCGTCCATTTTGCAAGGTTTCCGTGGAATCCGTGAGAAACTCAATAATATCCCTCAAACGGACAATACTGGTAAGAAAAACCTAAGAAATTAAATTAGAAAAAAGAAGTTACGCGTTTTCTCTTCAAATTTTTCTCCACACGCCAATCGTAGAAATTCTCGCCTCAGGTAATTCTCAGTTTCTATTTCCGTCGCCGTCGCCGTCCGTACGGGACGGCCAGTTTCCCCTTCGAAGCCTCGTGCACATGGTTTCCGGGTTCGCGACAGTTTTAACTTCGGAAAACGCCTCTTTTTACCCATCCGACATCTCAAATCTTCGAAAACTATTTATTTACCTACAGCCCGTCTTTTCGCATCTATTACGTCATAATTGTCTTCTACAAAAATTACTCGGGAATCAATTATATAAGAATTTGTGTCAGATCACATTGCACTCTTCTATATTTCACTATTTTTATCATTTTTCCTCTCTCTCTTTCTATTTTAATTTCTCCCATTATCAGTGATTTTTCTCCTTTTTTCAAATTTTTGTCCCCCCTCAAAATTTAAATTTTTTTTTTTCGAAAGTGCCATTTTAAGTGCCTCAAAATTTTAATTTCGCGAAAAGAAAATTTTTTTGGTGTTATTTACATCGATGTTATGGAAAACATTTTGTGAGGAAAATCGTTCATGATAGGTAATGAAATATTTTTTCTTATAAGCATGTTTTTATTTTTGTTTATTTTTAGGAAAATCCTTTTTTTTTGTGTCTATCTAATTTTTATTTATATATAAGTAAAGGATATAAAAAAAAACTATATTTAGAAAATCCTAACCTTCTTAAGTCGCCATATTTAATATAGCCTACTTTTTATTCTAGTTCCTTTCTTTTTCCTTTTAATTATTTTTTTTCTCTCTAAAAATTATCTCCTTTGTTAATTAGTTTTTCTTTTATAGTTTCGGTTTTTTTTAGACACGCCCAAGTGGGCCTCCCCTTACCAGTTTAGGCTTTTTTCACGGAATTTAAACGAGTGTCTGATTGGCCGGATTTATAGCAAGTCAGTCTTCTCCCCTTCTAATTTTACTTATATGTATTTTAATAGATTTTCACGACTTTTTAGTTCATGAAATTTTATTTTCTTTTTATGTGAGTTCGAAGAAGTCGATCGGGAACGTGGAAAATAAAAAAAACCTCGAGAAATTAACTACCGGTATTATCGTATTTCACATTTGCCTAACCTTATTTTAATTTTTCCTTTCTTTTTTTTCCCTCTTCTATTTTCTCCTCTTATATTATTTATAATTTTAATCTTCCACTTATTTCTTTAATTGTTAAAATATTTTTGTCAATATTCCTTTTATAGGTCAAATTTTCCCCCTTTCTTATCGTTTGGTTTGTTATTTTATTTTATACGTGTCCTCTAGACGAAGCATTTTTTGTTAACATGATGGGATAACAGGAAGGTAACCTCTACGGGGCGCAGGGTTGCCAAATATGGTGTAGCTCAATTTTATCTTGGACGTAATTAAAAAAAACTATTTTGCCACTCGAAGGGATGTTTTTAAATTACCGAGAGGCTCTTTTTTCGTGTCCTTCTAGAGAACTTATTGTAATACCCTCCGTGTATAGTTTTGTTTGGGGAAGGGTCTTCTGGATATTCTTGATCAAAGAGACCCTATTGTAGAACCCTCCATGACTGGTTTTTCAGACAGGGTCTTCCAGATTCTGATTTATAACCTGCTAAAGGTAATGTTATTGTAATACCCTCTGTGAACGGTTTTTGGGAGAGTGCCATTTAGAGCCCGTAGATTGATCTTCATCAATCAGTTACCAGTTTTTTCACACTTTTCGCCCTAAATTTTCATAGATAATTCTTTTTTACATAGTAATCTTGAAAAAGTTTTTTCTTATTTTAAATTAGCCAAAATCTTAAGTTATACATCCATCGAAATTTGTACACATATTTATTTTATCAATATTATGAGAAATTTTAGCAAGCCTCTTCTGTGGCTTTGTTTTCGATGGAATTATTAAATTTCCCTATTTTGAGGATGTTCCTGTCAGGGCCAGCTCCAGACTTGTACTTTTCTTTCCCATCTGTCCGCGGTTGGCAATATTGATCAAAGAAAGTTGACATTTTAAGCGTCGAGTGAATTTGATTCTATGAAATTATCATATTTGGTACTCTTGTTTTTAAATAAGTAGTTGTCAGCACTGTTTTAGTCTCTTCATCGTAGTTGTTGACACTGTTTTAGTCCCTTCATCGTGAATTTCAGTTAAAACTGAGAGTTAATTATTTAGAAAAAGCTAATGATAATGTGATTTTTTAAAAAGTTCGTTTTATTTTTCAGGGAGCGTGTACATGAATGGGGACGTCGGGAAAGTCCCTCCAGGGGCGGTGTACACTGCCACCCCTGATCAGCATACGCCCACTCCCATTACAACAGATTTTAGGTAAATATAAGCTTTGTTCCAACCGCAGTTTGAAACTCCTGAAGCATGCTCAGAAGGACTTAATGTCAAGACGTTTCTCAAATCGTTTTTCGTCAAAACTGACGTTCAAATCCGCATGCTCCAGGAGTTTCAAACTGCGGTTAAACAAAGCTATAATTTCTTCGTTTTGTTATTTATAAATTATCATTTTCTTCAGTGCATTGAATGGTGTAACGGATCCACTGGAGAACTTTAGTGAAGGTGGGGCCTCGCCCGCTGCAGCCGCCGGGCAGGCACCACCTGATCCTCTTCCGGAGTCCGCTCATCAAACTCCTCCGATGCCTATCGAGCAACTAAAGCAGATGCTCTCATCACAATTGGAGTATTATTTTTCTCGGTAATACTTTTTGTTAATTTTCTTTTCTTTCTATATCTGTTTATTTCACAGAGAGAATCTAGCGAATGATACATATCTGCTTTCTCAAATGGATAACGACCAATATGTACCGATATGGACAGTAGCAAATTTTAACCAAGTTAAAAAACTGACTACCGACATAAAACTAATTACCGAAGTCCTTAGAGGTACTATACTTTTTTTAATTTCCTTTTTTTTTTTACTAAAATGTTATTTTAGAATCACCTAATTTGCAAGTCGACGATGAAGGCCAAAAGGTTCGCCCCAACCATAAACGTTGCATTGTCATTTTGAGAGAAATCCCTGACAATACTCCTTTAGAAGAAGTGAAGGTATGAAGGGTTTGTGTTTTGTGTTGGTTTTTGGGGAAGGGTCTTCCTGACCCCAAGGGTCAATTGAATATTGTCTGTGGTGCCGGCCGGCCGTAGCATTTTTCCGGAACAGTTTCAAGCGATTTTCACCAAATTTCTTTAGTCGGTGTATCGAGGTCGATTTTTGAATTTCGAAAAAAATATGCCTGTTTGAAATTTTAAAAACTTCGCTGCGGCCAACCGTTAGTCCGATTTTCACCAAATTTTCACCGAATACTCCTTAAATTTTTAAGAATTTTTAGTGTAATAAAATTTTTTTGGGGGGTGTTTCTTAGTAGGGAGTAATTCGATACTTCCAGCTTTTGCGAGAAAGGCATTCCTTGGGCAGAAACAGTGTTGGGCGTAATCGTAATTGCGATTAAGATTACAATTGTAATTCGTATTTTTTTCTGCGATTACGATTTAATCGCATTTTTTTAACAATTACAATCGTAATCGTATTTTTACGGGCGTAATCGTATTTTCGTTAGCGTTTGGCTCGTATATGACATTTTTACTGAGATTACCTGATGTCATATACGAGCCGTAACGCTAATGAAAATACGATTACGCCGTAATTGCTGGAAAAAAAATGCGATTACGACCGTAATCGCAGAAAAAATACGATTATAATGGTAATCGCAGAAAAAAATACAATTACGATTGTAATCGCAGAAAAAAAATACGATTACTTTTAATCGCAGAAAAAAATACGATTATAATGGTAATCGCAGAAAAAAAATACATTGATTGTAATCGCAGAAAAAAAATACGATTGCGGTTGTAATCGTTAAAAAATTCGATTACAATCGTAATTGCAGAAAAAAATACGAACACGATTGTAATCGTAATCAAGAAACTTCGATTACCCAACACTGGGCAGAACGCCCATTATTTATACCTTGATACTGGAAAAATTGGTGATCGATAAAATCAAAACTGCAAATATTTTAAAAAATAATTAAATTAAAAAATTTTTTGATAAAAAATAAATTAAAAAAATTTAATATCTTAATAAATTTTTTGGTGAAAAAAAAAAAATGAAAATTTGTTGAAAAGAAAAATTGGTCTAAATGCTTGAAATTATTCTTCCCCTCCTTTTTTACTTCCGCATCCTTATACTTCCCCCTCCCTAAACTTCTCCTCCGTTATGCCCCCCTTCTTAATACTTCCCCTCCTATTTTTCCTTCTCTTCAAGGAAGTTTTCGTTGGAAGCTCTTCAAACTAGTATAATATAATTTTTCTATTTTTTTCAGGGATTATTTAGTGGCAGAGGATGTCCTAAATTAATATCATGTGAATTCGCTCATAATAATTCGTGGTATGTTACTTTTGAAAATGACGACGATGCTCAGAAAGCGTATTGTTTTTTACGCGAAGAAGTCAAAGAATTTCAAGTAGGAGATTTTGAAAATTGAAATTGAGAGTAGATAATATTTCTTTTCGTTTACAGGGTAGGCCTATTATGGCGAGGATAAAAGCGAAACCGATGAATAGGCTTATAGTGCCTTCAGTGGGACCAGGGATGGGAGGGATGAAAAACGGTTACCGCACTCCTCCAGCAGCGACTGTCGCCGCCACGAACGTCTACGAGCCGAATGCGTACGCTGCTGCTGGTCAGCAAAGATACCTATTTACGAATGGTACATCTATCGCCGCCACTCCAAACGTTAATTATCCCGCAAGTCAAGTCCAAATTTATGTAAGTATATCTGAATTTGAGAGTTTTATCTAATTCATTTTTAGTTCCAACCTCAGCAACCATTTTATCCTCCAAATATGCTGCCGTCTTGGACTCCGGCTGCCAGTACAACATATTTTGATATTGGAAGTGTTTTTTCTGTTAACGGTCTCGCTCCTCAAGGACCATTTGCCAAATCTCATCCTAATAGGTATGCGTCAAGGAAGTGAGTATAGTTTCTTAAGTTCTCCTGTTTTCCCCCATTTTTAGTGGTTCAAAAAATATTTTGGGTTTCAAGATTCCATTGTCCAAGAAGTTTTGTTGAAATTGGACACCCTGTAATATCCAAACGCTTTAAATTTTAAACTTCACCTCTAATTCTTTGATTTTAATTAAGGGGAGTTTAGATTCAATTTTTTTTTCCATAAAACCACTTTTTAACAGTGTTGGGCGTGTTAATCGCAGTTTCTTAATTACGATTACAATTACAATCGTTTCGTATTTTTTCTGCGATTACATTGTAATATTTTCGATTGTAATCGTATTTTTTTCTGCGATTACAATCGTAATGTATTTTTTTCTGCGATTACAATCGTAATCGCATTTTTTTTCAGCGATTACGCGTAATCGTATTTTCGTTAGCGTTTACGGCTCGTATATGACAGTTTTACTGAGATTACCTGATGTCATATACGAGCCGTAAACGCTAACGAAAATACGATTACGCCCGTAATCGCTTAAAAAAATGCGATTATCGCAGAAAAAAAATACGACTACGACTGTAATCGCAGAAAAAAATATGATTATAATTGGTAATCACAGAAAACAATACAATTACGATTGTAATTGCAGAAAAAAATACGATTACGGCTGTAATTGTAAAAAAAAATGCGATTACAATCGTAATTGCAAAAAAATGCGAATGCGATTGTAATCGTAATCGTAATTAAGAAACTTGCGATTACAATCGTAATTGTCGCCGAACACTGCTTTTTAACGCTCTCCAATGTGTGCCATGTGTTTTGGACACCGTATAAAATAAAAAAAGAATAGTTAACAATCAAATGAGCCCGAAATTCGAAATATTAAATATTGTTAAACAATTAAAATAAGTAGTTGGCATTAGTCGTGCATAAAAAAAATTTAAAATTCCCTGATTTTCTTATCCTAACATATAAATAAAAAATATTTAAACTTGTTTCAATATTGGAAAAGGTTGAAATAATAAATTGTTAATTTTTAGCAGACACAAGAGGGTAGTAGGCGGGTTGGAGCAAAGGACTACGATGAGCGATAGCGGTTTAGTTAGAGGTCCGCATGCGAGCGGATCGAAAATGGGAACTGCGAAATTAGAAACGTCGAGCTCTTCGGTCTCCTCAAAGTCACACTATTTCAGGGACTCTAACCAGTCAGAGGTCGCAGATCCTTTGACAGCGCCTCGCCATGATCCTGAAGACCCGTTTAGATCGCCGACTGCAGCGAAAGAATCGATACCGGCCAGGTAACGGATTTCGGATTATATGAGGAGAAAGAGTTTTTTGGGGATGGAGCTACAGTGTGTTTTTCAGATACAGGCGTAGGAGGAAAGAAGACGACAGCACGCAAAGAGGAAGCGGAAGCCCAGGACCGCAGTTTGACCTGAGGCAGACGCTTTCCCTCCATTACCGGGCTTGGAACAGTCACAAAGTCAAAATGTCGCCAAAGCTCCTTCGTCTCCTCCCGCTCAGACTCCTCCGTTTCAGCGGTCGTTACTTCCGCTGCTGTTGACCCACCTCCCGTTGAACAACCTTCACCCCAGTGGACTGAAAATAGGTAATTACTTTTTTTCTCTCTCGAAACCTTCACAAAAAAGAAAATCAAACAATCAATTATTCGTTTAGATTGTCTGATGTTGTGAAGGGAACAGCAAAAGGGAAAAATGCAAGCGGAAGCAGTAATAATGGCTCAAAGGAAAACCCATGTTCGGGCGGAATCGGGGCACAAGCTCCCCTTTCCCCTCGGTTACCCTCGCCCCAACTTCCCACACCGCCACCTACCCCCGACAAGTAAGACTCAAAAGCATGGATTTTCAAAATGATTCCCCATTTTTGCATTTTGGCCTGTCCGGAAAACACGTCTGGGAGGTAAAAAGTAGTTTTATGAAAGAAAAAAGTTAAATTTAAACCAGTGTTGGGCGTAATTGCAACTTTCTTGATCACGATTACAATCGTATTCGTATTTTTTTCTGCAATTACGATTGTAATGCATTTTTTAACGATTACAACCATAATTGTATTTTTTTCTGCGATTACAATCGTAATTGTATTTTTTTCTGCGATTACGTAATCGTATTTTTCGAAATCGTAAATTTTTTCCAGCGATTCGCGTAACGTATTTTCGAAAAACGAAAAAATACAAAAAAAAATGGATATCGCAGAAAAAAATACGATTATGTAACGCAGAAAAAAACGATTACGTGCAGAAAAAATACGATTATAATGTAATCGCTGAAAAAAAATACGAATGCGATTGTAATCGTAAAACCGATTACGATTATAATGTAATCGTAATTAAGAAACTTGCGATTACGCCCAACACTGATTTAAACTCCGCCATAATTTAAATCCAAGAATTTGATGGTGTCGTTTACAATGAGCTTAGATATACAGGTGCCCCTACAGAGCCTAACTTCGTTATTTCAAATGAGGACCCTATTTTTATTTCAGATTCGTAATCTACACATTTCAAAAAAAGTCAAATTTTAGCGTTTTTCGCGCTAAAATTGACCTAGACTCATTATCTTTTGTCCGAAATTCCAACTATCACAAATTCAAGCGTCTTCACATTCAGCGTCACGTGATGTCGCTAACGGCCTTTTTTTTTCAAGTTAAAACCTCAATTTTTATTTCAAATGGAAATAAGCGGTTTTTTAAAGGTAATTTTCTTTCGGACCATAATTTTGAAAGAGCTACAGTAGTAGTTCTACATCAAAAAAGAAAAATTCTGCCAATTTTCATTTCTGAAGAACATGAAAAAGGTCGTTAAAATGCGAAAATGCTTGAATTTGTTGTATTTGGAAACTTTAGACAAATAGAAGTGGAATTGGAGAGAAGTGGAAGAGACTCTTGAGTTGATTTTAACGGATTTTAGTACGAAAAACGCTAAAATTTGACATTTTTTAAGGTGATCAAATTGGTGGAATGTTGAATCAACTCGAAATTTTGCATAGATTACGAATCTAAAATAAAAAAATGGGGTTTAATTTGAAATAACGAAGTTAGGTTGGCACCCTGTATATCCATTTTAACTTCATCAAATCTTTAAATTAAGGGGTTAATTTAACTTTTTTTCATAAACCACTTAACGCTTTCCCAGACCCTATGTTTCCGGACACCCTGTATATTCACCTTACAATATTTGATTCAAAGATAAGTAGTTATTTTTGCAGTTCATTGCAAGACAGAAATCTTAGATTGCATGCTTTCACTAAGTTTAGCTCACTAATCGCAAGTTTCTTAATTCGATTACAATCGTATTCGTATTTTTTCTGCGATTACGATTGTAATCGCATTTTTTAACGATTACAATCGTAATTGTATTTTTTTTCTGCGATTACCATTATAATCGTATTTATTTTCTGCTATTAAAATCGTAATCGTATTTTTTTTGCGATTACAATCGTAATTGTACGCGATACATTATAATCGTATTTTTTCTGCGATTAACCGTATTTTCGTTAGCGTTTACGGCTCGTATATGACACTTCTGAAAAATGCGATTACGGTCGTAATCGCAGAAAAAAATACGATTATAATGGTAATCGCAGAAAAAAAAATACAATTACGATTCTAATCGCAGAAAAAAATACGATTACGATTGTAATCGTTAAAAAAAATGCGATTACAATCGTAAGCACAGAAAACATAGGAATACGATTGTAATCGTAATCGGAATTACTAGTACAACTATAATTGTAATCGTAATCGTAATTAAGAAACTTGCGGTTACAATCGTAATTGCGATTACGATTACGCCCACACTGGTTTACAGTATCACTTGTCACAAAATTGATTTTTTTTCTTAATAACACAGATAACTTTTGTTGTTTACGGACAGAAACATTCCATTTTTGTATAACCCTTTAAAGATTTTTTTCGGAGGGCTTTTTATGGTTAACCGATAAAAAACCGCCTGAAAAGCGAGTTTCTTGGCCCAAATCTGATAAAAAGGCCCTAAAAATCGGTAAAAAGCAAGTGTTTTGTTCGAAATACCCATGAAAACGCACATAATTGGCTTAAACGTAAGTTTTTTTAAGCAAAAAAAACCTACATCCCGGTCAAAAGGAGTTTCTTGGCCCAAAAACCGATAAAACGCCCAAAATCTCGGTAAAAAGCAAGTGTTTTGTTCGAAATACCCATGAAAACGCACATAATTGGCTTAAACTAAGTTTTTTAAGCAAAAGAAACCCTGCAATCCGGTCAATAGGAGTGTCTTGGCCCAAAAAACTGTTAAAACGCCCAAAATCTGGTCACAAAACGAATTTCTTGGCATAAAACCGCCCAAAAAACAAGTAAAAAGCGAGTTTCTTGGCCTAAAACCATTATGAAAAAAGTTTGAAGTTTAACATTAACCAGTTTTTGATTTTAATTGAAGAAAAAAAAAAAATTCACTAAATTTCAAGCAAAAATTCTTAAGGGTATGTGAAAGGCAAAGCTCCCGGCTACTTCTGCCGCTAGATGCCGTTGACTTTCACGGAAATAGTTCAGGCGTCTAACGCTAGGTGAAATAGATGAACTGCGAAGTGACAGGGCTATAGAACCCTGTTCAACCGTCCTCGCATTTTTACCGCCAAATACAAAAATGAATTCATTTTACAAATCACAATTTTGCGCTGCTGCCTTACCGCCGTTGGTCCGATTTTCACCAAACTCTTTTTATTTTAAAAAAATCCAAATTTTTCACCAAATACTCTTTATATTATTTAAAAAAAATCCCAAATTTTTTCACCCAATACTCTTTATATTATTAAAAAATCCAAAATTTTTTCACCCAATACTCTTTATGTATATTATTAAAAAAATCCAAAATTTTTTCACCCAATACTCTTTATTACAAAAAAAAAAATCCAAATTTTTCTCTTAGAAGCATACGTAACAAAAAGAAAAAATAGTCATAGGATGGGATAGAAAAAAAAAATCAAAATGTATTACGTATGTAAAAAAATTTATTCATTACATCAGTACAAAAAAGGTTGGTACAAAAAAGGATTAACTCCATTAGTTTGCAGTGATCCTCTTGTTCCTTATTATTTTCATTCAAGTTGTGACTTTCATTTCAAGTTGTGATTTGGATTACTGCAATCCAGCGGGCCCACGTGGAGGGAGGAGTTCCCCGCCAGGATTGGGAAAGGATTAGGATTAGAAGGAATTAAAGGATTAGGAAAGGAAGGGTTTGAAGGAAAGGTTAACCCTTTCGAGACGCGTCTGACGCCGGATTCTCTGCGCAACTGGCGCAGCACTTTTCCGCTCACTTCTCCCCGACCGCTCATGGCCAGTTTTTGCATGCCGCTAGCAGAAGGTCTCAAATGGATTAAAGGAAAGGTTCTCGTATCGGAGCGGATCTTAATACTCGCGGATTTACAAGCTCTGGCAGCACCGCCTTCATGTAAAATGGCTGGAGCCGACTGATCATTTCTTCGTAAAAAGATGGATCAGCTTCTATCAGTTCCACATGAATGTATGGAGCAGTTTGAGTGTAGATGACGAAATGGCATACCTTTCGCTTTGTAATGCCGAGCTGTCCTTGAATCTGAAGAAAAGATAACATAAATTTATTTTGTTTTACGCTACATTACCTGATAGTAGTAGTGGCTTTGCATTTTTAATAAGCCATCTTTCATGTAGGGAGATGCTGTTCCCTCCATAGGGCTTAGATGACAGATGGACATTGGGCATTTAACCTCAATGACCCCATCATCCCCTATGAGGCCATCCGGTGATGCTCCTATAATAATAAATAATTATCAATTATTTCATTGAACAATAACCTACCAAGATACGGATGATCAAGGTCAACAAACAGGCCGCACTTTTGGACAGTGAGCCCTGTTTGTACCTCAACTGCCTTATGGCTTCGGTCTCCTGCATCTGACCATATATAATGGCCTCGGTCTTCAGCTCAGGTCTGTAAAGGAGCTTCATAACAAGGCATCGCACAGGGGTTTTCTCCCTCCGTCGGCATACTGCACCAAAATTCGATGCTACAATATAATTGTAAAGTTTGTTCTCATTTAGTTATAATATCAAGTCTAATAGTTGCCATACCTGTGATTCTTTTTCTTCGTTCTTCTAACCACAAAACATCATCTCGTTGGCCTCTGGTCTTTTGTTCAATCTCCCTAGCAGAGATTCTACAAGAAATAATGAAATAATAAACAAAAGTATGGATATTATATGTCGAAGTTGGCATACTTTAATGACTCCAAAAATTCATTCATTTCTTTCTCCAGGACCTCGTCCAGAGCGTTAGCCATTGGTCCATAATCTGCCTTTCCTTTTGAAGGGAAAAGCTTCTTTTGGAAGAAAAAATCTTCCCACCTTTTTCTGGCGGTTTTTCCGAAGTTTCGCGAGACTAAATGAGTGAAAAGATGTAAATTTTAAAATCCAAAATATACCGCATAATTCATCTTACCGTGTTTGCTCTAATTTTTTGGTGTATAGCCCAGGGCTTCTGCCATACAGTGTTTTGTGCAGTTTCGTATGCAGACGTTTTGAATTGAAGGAAACCACAGCGGCGCTGCATCGGGTTTGATAACTGCCCTTCTGGCAGTGGTTGATTCTTTTTCCTCCTAAAAAAAAAGAGAAGAGAAAAAATGATACTTGTGTATTAGTTCTAGGCTTACCGATGAATTTGGCCACCACACTATTGAAAGTTTCAGCTATATTGGAATTCATGCCTAAAAGGAGACTTTTGGCATGGTGACAAAAATCTGAATGCTTCCTCCATTCTCGATAGTAATCCTGTAAAACAAAATAAACCATAATGGAGCCAATAAGTGGAAAATACTAACCATTGCAGCGGAAATCATCTATTAATGACTTTTCATTATCTTTTGGTCCGGTGCAGAAGTATTGTGCACACTTTGGTGATCACCAAAAGTGTGAAAAACAACATTTTTAATGTCTTTTTTGAGACATTCAATTTTCCTGGAGCTGTCCATGTTTTGGGCATCCCAATGTTTGGAAGCCTGAAAGGAAAAAAAAAGAAAATTAAATACTTAGCACATAATATAATCTTGCTAACTCTTACCTTTTCCACCGCAAATCTCATGACTAATATTTTTTTTAATTTCTTTTCTCATGAGGACAGTGTGCCGTCCAAGCTTAGCATCCTCCGAAATAGACCTAAGCTTTCGGCAGAGGTTCCGAAACAGATGGTTGCAGCACTCTATCTTTTCCACCGTAAGGTTTTTGTAAGGGTGGCTTTTTAAAATTTTGGCGTAGACAGAGCTGTCACCATCAGCGACCAATTTATTGTAGCTGCAAAAATTAACTCTAGTCAACAATGTCCTATAACATTGAAATCTCTTACCGAATACCGTAGAGTTCCTCACTCATCGCAAATCCCTCGCAAATGATTGCGGATTCCATGGCTGCAGAGGAGCCACCAATTCAAGAAGCAGGCATGCTCCCTCGGAGCAATATCCCGGTTTTCTGCCTTTCTGCACACCAAGCAGAACCGGTTCTTCACTCCTAAGTGGAGGACCTTTTTGGTTTTGTAACCAACTATAACTGCCTAAAACAATAAAAATAAAGGTATGGGATATAACTGCAATAATAAATGCTTACTGAAGGCGAGTTGTGGTTACGCCCGGACACCTC
>JACGAQ010003769.1:0-24413 GCA_014119065.1 Orius insidiosus
ATATTTGCAATTTTTCCTTCCGATATCGGTTCATCCGATATTTTCCTTCCGATATATCGGTTCATCCGATATTTTCCTTCCGATATATCGGTTCATCCGATATTTTCCCCGATATATCGGTTCATAATATTCCTTCCGATATATCGGTTCATCTTTTCCGATATCGGTTTCCGATTTTTTCCTTCCGATATATCGGTTCATCGATATTTTCCTTCCGATATATCGGTTCATCCGATATTTTATCCGATACGATATTTTTGAAGTCCATATCGAATCAACCCTATCTGTCAAAGAGTAATTCTGAATACCTTATTCTGATGGATGTCTCTACTTTCGATTCGAGTTTTATGTATTTAGTCAAAGGTTTTCATTATGAAAGTGTCTGGAGGAGTAATTAGTCTAATACGGAGGCATATGTCTTAACTTTGAGTTTAGATGCTTATCCGAAATGTCTTAGGAACTGTGGGCAACAATTTCCCTATTCAAATCTGGCAAACAAGTTTAGTCCGAGGTGCCCAGGCAGCGTTAAACCACCGAGGATCGTTAGCGAAGTGACCGCGGCAAGCAGTTTGTAAACTTTAAGGCCTCCGTCAATTAAACATAGCTTTGAGATTGATATTATAGAAGAAATTTAAAAACTGACAAAGTTTACCAATAGCCCTTCAGGTTTGTAATCAAATCGTACCGTGTTTACAAAAGAAAAGACAGGTTTTTCCTCAGGGAGTTGTTTACCCCTTTCGAGCTCCCTTGGATAATGGCCCGCACAGTTTATCTCAAGAAAATATTTGGAGCCGCGCCAGAACAACTTTATCGTATTCTTTACCCGCCCTCTTTCTCAAGATGTATATCCCCTAGGTGTATATGTATAATTAAATGATAAAAAGCGTTTTATATTGGTCTGCTTTTCCTAGTGGATTGCTTTTCCGGAAAAACAAAGTACACACTTGCTATAAAATGGGACTAATTGGATCATTAGTTTCCAGTACAGCAATTTGTCTTGCCCTTTGATTAGAGCATGATTTTACTCTTTTTGATTCAAAGTAAACAGTTTTGTTTTGTGAACAAACGGGTTTTCCGGAGGTGGCTGAGTGTGAATTCTGATTAGGATTATAAACTAACATAGGTGCAGGTTGTGGATTGGCGGGTGAGGAGGCGTTTTGTCTTAAGGGATAATTAGAGTTGCGGAAAGGGTAGGAGAAGAACAACATGAAGACAATGGAAGGAGCTCACGCGGCTACAAAGAGGCTTTAGATGCTCTAACCCTCTTGAGAAAAGGGGAAAGCCGTCCGAGACGTGAGTTGAATTTTATCAGAATTTTAACACTTCGGATAAACTTTAAAACCCTTCCATAACCCAAAACTTGATTGATATGTACTCTAAAGATTAATTATATAAAATGTCCAATAAAGTCCTTTTTTCCCACGCATAAAAAAGGGAAAATAGTGGGCGTAACCAAGGTGTGAAATCGACTTTTTTCCCACGCTATCCAACGTTTTATGCATCATAAACTCTTTATCGACTATTTTATCAAAACACCATCGTTTCTATTTAGTTTAAAATATTGGAATAGTCAAGTGGCACATGTGGCGTTTGCGGTTCCAGCAGAGCTTCCCATGTTTCAAACGCTCCGAATCCCTCCGCCAATTCAAGTTTTATAATAATTAAGAAGAAAAAAAACTCGTTAAACACATGTTGGACGATTATTATTCATCCGGCCTCGCCCATAATGAAGGATAATTATATGTTCGATAATAAATTTCGCTTTTTTTAAAATGGGCAAACTTTTTTTTCTTAATAACGTTTTTGGCCAAATTGAGATTATGAGGGCGTTTATAAAACTATGAATTAATCATTGCATAAATTAACTATTTAAGGAAATGTCGCAATTCAGTAAAAAACTGGGCTTTATAAATTTTCTGTATTTTCTATTCTCAAAATGTGTTTTTCATTAAAATTTTTAGTCACGAATCATTGATATGCCATAAACACATTTTCCTGGCGCCGGGATGTTCTTCGAATCCGTTATAGTCTGAGTCATATTCGCTTGAAAGTTCCATAATTAAAACGACTTCCTTTTCAATTATTCTCAATTTCAAGTCAAACGAAATAATGTAGTGTAAAGTGAGAATGGGAAGTTATGTTAGAAAAAAAAGGATGTTGAGGGCTATTAAAGTTTCAATTCCTTGGGCTTCTGGATAAATATGATACCTTAAAGACTTTTAAATTGTAAGAGCTCTTAAAACATTCTGAACGATTTAGTACCCGAAGCGTTTTTTTAACCTAAGTTGGATACCCCATGGTTCCCGGAGACTAAGTAGGTCAAATCAAATATACCCGATGTCTCCCGCTTCTAGTAAAGCGACATACCCCCTTGTTCATTTTGTAACGCAGGTATCAATGAAGGGATATAGAGCATTATTTAATAATATTCAATCACAAACACATGCAACTGGAGAGCGTTAAAGTGGTTTTACGAAAAAAGTTAAATGTAAACCCCCCTTAATTTAAATCAAAGAATTGATGGTGTAGTTTAAAATCCGCCTGGATATACAGGGTGTCCCAGACACAACCTAACTTCGTTATTTCAAATGAGACCCCTATTTTTTTTTCAGATTCGTAATCTACGCAAATTTCAAGTAGGTTTGAGTACTCATATGACAATTTTGGACAACTTTTAAAAATGTCAAAATTTAGCGTTTTTTGCGCTAAAATCCGTTAAAATTGACCTAGGAGACTCGTTTTTTTTTTTAATTCCACTTATTTTTCCCGAAGAATCCAACTGTCTCAAATTTGAGCATCTTCGCATTCTGCATCACGAGATTTCGTCGCTAATGGCCTTTTTTCAGTTAGAACCCAAATTTTTAGTTCAGAAATGAAAATTAGCACTTGTTAAAGGAATTTTTCTTTCGGACCACAATTTTGAAAGAGCTACAGCGTCTTTTGTGTTTATGCATCAAAAATTAAAATTCCGTCAACAAATCGCTAATTTCCATTTTTGAAGTATGGAATTTGGGTTCTAACTTGAAAAAGGCCATTAGCGACGAAATCTCGTGATGCTGAATGCGAAGATGCTCAAATTTGAGACAGTTGGATTCTTCGGGAAAAATAAGTGGAATTAAAAAAAAAAACGAGTCTCCTAGGTCAATTTAACGGATTTTAGCGCAAAAACGCTAAATTTTGACATTTTTTAAAGCTGTCCAAAATCGTCATATGTACTCAAATCTACTTGAAATTTTCGTAGATTACGAATCTGAAATAAAAATAGGGGTTCTCATTTGAAATAACGAAGTTAGGTTGTGTCTGGGACACCCTGTATATCCAGGCGGATTTAAACTACACCATCAAATTCTTTTTAAATTAAGGGGGGTTTACATTTAACTTTTTTTCGTAACCACTTTTTAACGCTCTCCCAGACGCTTGCCATGTGTTTCCGACACCCTGTATAATATTACTTTATAATTTATGTTTCTTTAAAACAACAAACAGCGATGTAACTAGGAACAGATTTTCTTAAATTTTTTAGTCTCAAAATGGCATTAGAAACAGTCAGCCGCTTCGGCAAAGAAGTACTAGTTTGAAGAGCTTCCTACGAAAACTTCCTTAAAGAGAAGTAAAAATAAAGGAGGGGAAGTATGAACATGAGGGAAGTATGAACATGAGAACTAATTTTCAACAAACCAAAATGGCGACTAAAATTCACCACTGAACAGAAAACCGTCGACACCGATTGAACGCTTACAAACGCCTGTTTGCATGTTCAAACTTGTCGAAAATGGGGGGGGGGAGGTGGAAACTTTGCCAATTTTTTCGTAAAAATCATCTATTTTTCTCGTTTATTGTTGCTATTATTGGGTGTACAAAAACTCGGCTAAAATCTACAAATTCAAATTTACCCTGTGGCTGAGTTTCATTTTGTACACCTAATAAATAAAAATTGTAGGAAATTTAATTCTCTATAAATTTGTACTTAATTATTTTTTTTTTCTAGGATGCACCATTTTCGGAAAATAATTTTTTTAAAATAAATTTATCTTGAAAACAGTGCCTCCTAGAGAAAAAAATAAAATATTAAAGAGAATTAAATTTCCAACAGATTTTATTTAGTGCATTTTTTTCAATATCTGTAACGGTTTACGATTTACAAGCCTTTAAAAATTAACCTTCTTAATGGTTATACTTCAATAACCTTCTTACACGGAGAAGGTCAACTTTTGATGGACTTTAACGCCTAAAATGTTTAAAATTTTGAAAAAATGAACTGCTAGGTGTACAAAATGAAAGTCGGTTAACTACTAAATTCAAATTTACCCTGTGGCTGAGTTTATTTTGTACACCTAATAATAATTTATTAATACATTATTTAATAATGAATTCCAGCCCTTCATCCGAAAAGCTCTAATTTTGAAATTGAACGGAACAAAAATGTGGACTGCATTTTTGGGAAATTGGAATCTTTCCAACATTTCAAACCCAACACAAAATGTGTTAAGTACACTCACTGTTATAATATATCCGGGACCCATCGGGTTATGGCAATTTTCAGCCCGGAAACCATCGGGTAAAGTACCCTAAGAATTTTTAAAGATTCTTGAATCCATGGAAACAAAATAATCCTCCTTTAGAAATTCTCTGTGAAGGCTTTTTCCTTGGCGAAAGGACACCTTTCAATCTGAGATTAGTGAACCTTTTACAACCTAATCTCATTTTATGACATTGTCATACTCACGGTTTATTATCATATAATAGAAAACACGTGTACTTCCTCCCTTCCGTAAGAGGATTTCATGGGCGAGTTTCGGACGTCTTGAAGGACTAATCCTGTGGTTAACCGATATTTCTCGGCTCGTAGGGGTCCCACCCTCTTGCGGTCAACGGGTGTAATCCTTAAGCCTTTCGGATTAACTTCTGGGTATGTCCGACCTTGTGAACAGGTTTAATTATCACACCCCCTAAGATGTTCGCAAACTTCCTCAAAGGCATCCCCAACTTCATAAGTTCTAAATGTTCATTGGTTAAAAACTGCCTCAAGATAAGTCGTGACCCATTGGTCTATCAATCTTCTTTTTTTCCCTCTATCATAGCATTTTTATCCTCAGTGAAAAAAGTAGAGAATTCCCAGCATTTTTATTGGTCTTCCAACTCCCATTACGATGAATCACGTTCTCTCCTTTTTAAATATACGTAGATGGAAAATAACGACCTTTCAGAGACTCGTGAAAAAAGTCTCGTTTAACTTTTTTTAAAACATTTTTTTAAAACTAATAAAAATCAAGAAACTGAAAAAAAGTGTATTTTTAATAATGGAGGACAAATTGGCTGTAAGTTCTTTTCCCGGAAAGTTTTCTCATGTCTTCTAAAAAGAATCTGTCACTACGGAACACGGTTTTTCCAGTGAGAAAACTTTAGTGAGTTTTTCTTTAGGTCAATATCCGCGACAGGAAACAAGTTGGAAAAGTTTTTTCTCCCGTCGTTGAAATATTAATTAAAATCGATATTTTCTATTTTTTATTCGATCGATAATCGCTTTTAATCGAAAAACAAACTTTGAGTCAGTTAATAGCCAAGTTTACCGTCCTCAACAAAGAGGCTGCTCCTGATAACGTTGATATTCAAATTACATATCGATCGATATAAATAATAAAGGCCGAAATTCAATTAGTTTTTAGCCGAAGATTTCCTAAGTACTCCATTCAAGATGGATTTTAGACACTAAATAAGTAATTACTTATTAATAGTTTACGTTGGGGGAGGAAATGCAGCTTACAACTTCTGATTTGGGAAAGTTTTCGATGAAGACCAATTTTGAGATACTTAAGTTGAAGCCGAAAGTTTAAACTTCCCTATTTTCAATCCTAAATAAACAATATATGGCTTTATTACGTCCCATATACGGCAATAACTTCATATATTTCATTATTAATATTGTTATAAAATTGGGCGGTAGAAATCTTATAAGTTAAATTTTACTGTTTTATTTTTTAGGATTTGGCAAAGTCTAAATTTCTATTGCAGAAAAACTACTGAAGAAAAGTAAAAAATGAGGTTTCTGAATAAGCCAAGAAAACACCCGAAAATTCAGTTGATAGTAGGTTTCTTGACATAAAAACCAAGAAAACTAACTGAGGAAAACGCCCAAAATCCTGTTAAAAATCTCTGACAAAAATACAGGAAATAGCTTAACATTGGCTTCCTGGAAAAAAAAACCCCATGGAAACGCCCAAAAGTGTAGTAATAGCTTTGCTCCAACCGCAGTTTGAAACTCCTGGAGCATGCGCAGAATGATTCGGACGTCAAAATTGACGTCGTTCAAATCGTTTGTCCGTGAAATCTTAAGTCCAAATCCTTCTGCGCATGCTCCAGTTTCAAATCGCGGTTGGAGCAAAGCTAATGTAGGTACCAAGAAAACCAAGAAAACTCCCCAGAAATTTCTTGAACACTAACTGAGGAAAACGCCCAAAATCCTGTTAAAAATCTCTGACAAAAATACCGGAAATAGGCTTAACATTGGCTTCCTGGAAAAAAAAACTCCCATGAAAACGCCCAAAAGTGTAGTAATAGCTCCAACCGCAGTTTGAAACTCTCCTGGAGCATGCGCAGATGATTTGGACGTCAAAATTGACGTCGTTCGAACCGTTTGTCCGTGAAATCTTAAGTCCAAATCCTTCTGCGCATGCTCCAGTTTCAAATTGCGGTTGGAACAAAGCTAATGAGTACCTTTTTGTTACTTTTTTCAACTTTACGGTCTAATCAATCCTCAGACTTTCTGGTGGAATTTACTTAAATGGCGGTTTTCAAAAGTTTACATTCGCTCTTATGAGAGAAAACAAATTTATTTAATTTTCACGTATAAAATCCAAGTTTATTTTATAAGTTGTCATCATCAGCGTAGATAATTTTTTCCGTGATGCGAAGAGTGATGATTCAATGAGATCGTTAAGTTTATCATTGTGGGAACTAAGGAGATTACGGACGTTGAGCGGCTAAGAATACGGGGACTTTTCCCAACACTTTGTAGGATAAACGAAAAAAAAAAATCCCCCTATTCAAGGATCAAAAAGAATTAATCAAAAAGTAGGAAAAGGTCGTCTAAAAATTGTTATTAATTTCTTCTCTTTTCCGTCACGAAAATAATCCTGAAAAGTAATGAGAGGGGTCTCCCATTGTCCGCCTACACACGATCGTCTCGCAAATAGCCCTCAAAAGTCCCCCTTTTTATGGCTTAAAAATGATTATAAAAAAAAGGAAGTTTACAATAAACATCAATCTTTTAATCAAAGAACGATTTATTTTGCTCAAGAACAGGTCATTGATACCGGAATTCAAGGATGGCAAACATATGCTATACACTTGTCCCTTTCGGAATGAAAAATTCAAGATTGATGTTTTCAATAAAAACGTTTCACGCTTTTTGGTTAATACGTCGATGCTTTTTTACCATTCCAAACGCCTCCCAACAACCCCATAATCCTAATTTTCTTTATTTCGTAATATTTCAACCCCAAAGGGTCATAAAAACTGAAAAATATCCCCGTATTTTCAATATTTCCTACATGAACTTCCCTCTCTATTAGTTCAAATAGTTCTTGTTTAATCTCATTTTCAATTTCTAAAGACCCTTTTTTGTAAAGAAACTTCAATTAAGAAATCCAATGTTAAAATTAAAGGAATATTAAAGCCTTTGACGTAAAGAAAAGTAATTACCTTGGAGGCAAATAAAAGTAATTTAGACCTTGTTAAGTAAAGAAAAAAAAAGATTGAGATTAAAATTAAGAAAATTCTTTTCTTTCTGTAATTTATAAAATTCGTGAGCAATATGGCGAATCCCCCATTCTGTGCTAAAAAAAGTGCAATAAAGCTTCTTTTTCCTAATTATCAATTTTTAATTTATTGCTTACAAACTTTTTCTTTTGAAAACCCCATATTTATAAATTTTGCATAATGAAGATCAAGGGAGCCGTTGAGGATCGTCAACGAACTCTAAATCACTGTTGTTGGAATAACTTGTTTGTATTTTCCGGGGAAAATCCGTTGAATAAAAGGGGGTAAAATCCTGCCGGGATTTCGATCTCTCTTTTCTAACAACGTTGAAGCGAAATAGTTTGGAGTTAATCGTTCAGTACGTTTGTTTCATCCAGTTTAAAAGCGTGAATTCAAAATAAACTTTTATCAGATCGCTATTCAAACGTAAAAAAATTTAACGGTCCGTTAATTCGATCAAAATGTTCAAACTTTTATATTTTATATCTCTGGGAAACAACAGAAGTTTAGGGGTTGACAATGTGCCCGTATATGGCGATTAAAACGTTGGTTATTAATCAACCTCATGGAAATCCTATCCTAGGGGTTAATGAATTGTACGTAGAAAATTAATCAACCGGTAGCTCGCACTCGTCATAAGGTCTTAAGTGGCTATAGTAATTAAAATTTTGATTTATTGCCCCTTTTTTTTCAATTACATCTGTTCATACATGAAAAATTAAAAATTACAATAGCATGTGGACCCGGCCTATTTAATTAGTTCTGTCTGAAGAACCCAAATGTGGGGTTGGATTACACATACAAAGTGGAAACGTTTATTAACATGAAAAAAAGCTTAATTGTTTTTTAATTAAACACAGAGGCAGATGCTAATTTTGGAATTTTTATTAAGTAATTAAAATTTAATTTTTTATGGGGTCGATTTGAAATAAGGTTAAATATCTTCGTTTTTGGTTGTCTCACATTTTTTTTCTTTTGTGGAAGAGTTTGGACCCATCGCGTGTTGGATCTCTCGGCTTTTGTAAGCTTTTTGTGCCGAAATTTTCTCAATAAACATACTTTTGTCGAGTTTTCTTTTTTAACCCGCTCATTAGGGTTTATAAAGTTTGTTTTTATCATTAAAAGCACCAGTACCCGAAAATTTTGTATTTTTTCCTGCCTTCCATCGGTTTTTAAGTATCTTCAAGAACTTATTTTCCTAATATTAAGTGACGGCGTCATTTGTTTTTCGAGAAACCCTTAAGGGGGGGCGAACGTTAAACTAAAAGAGCTAATGGATCTTCCAGGTCACTCCATTTTACCAAGCTCTTAAGAACGGCCTCTTGGACCACTCCGTTTATCTGAAAAGTGTTTTTACCCTTCTACCCTTTTTTTTCCTTTCCACTTGTTGAAAATTATAAATAAAAAATCTTATATGAAAATTGTCCCAGAAAAGATTACGGTCCCCTTTTTGGCCCTAATAACGTTTGAGCCTTGAATCCGATTAGGATGGACCTATGAGAAAATAAATCCGATTGCAGGGATATTTGCTACGTAAAAAAAAAATTTATTTTAAATGACATTTCTATTGTTTTCTTCTTTCTTCAGAACTAGAATCTGAATCCGAACTTGAATCCGAACTTGAGTCGTCATCATCTTGCCATCATCCTTGTAGGCTTTGCTTTGCAGTTAATCACTCCCAAGCTTTGAATCAGATTGAATTCCACGGTGAGACTGTTGTCCTTCGATTTGGCAATAACGCCGAAAGCAGAATCACAAATTTTATTTTTTACTGGAGGGTTGTTAGAATGTCCTTTGATTGTCACATAACCTTTTTCACAACGTTTCTCCACATCTTCTTCAGAGACATCCAAATCAGTCTAAAATCACTTTAAAAAAATTATTTTATTTTATTTTTCTTACCGGAGCAATTCTTAAATCGTCGCACACAATTTTGATATTGGTCCCAGGCTCAGAATTCAAATTCCAACGATTTTCCCAACATCTTCACTCTCAGGGTAACTCGGATTCATCAATTTTTCTGCATCTCCCAACTTCAAATTCAAACTGTGCTCCTGATCTTCGGCACTGACGTACAAAAACGCCAAAGAAAGCAAAATCCAAACTTCTTTTAAAAAAAGTTAAAACTGAAAAAAATAGTTTAAAAAAACTTACATTATTAGCTGCCGTGGCTTTAAATACCTCAAAAAAGGGCCCAACATCTCATTTTAAATCAAGGGAAAATATTTCTGTTTAGACAAGTGCGCTTCATTAAAAAGTCAATACTAATTAGCGTTTTTATAAAAAGATAAACTAATTAATTATATTTTCTGAACGAAAACTGCCGAGAAAGTTGGCTAATGAGTGGGAAGACATTTTTTTTTTCTGTTTGTCTCAGCGATCCGTTAAAAGACAGTTATATGACCTTATCGAGACCTCTTGTATCAAGTACAAATAATTATTGTCATCTCCAGGACGAAACAACGGGTCGCAGTGACCTTTTTTTCTCTCTCTAATAACTTCTAAATTGGACAGGGAAAATAATTGGACTGAGGAAGGGCGGAAAAAAAGACGTGTTCGGCAATATCGACAGGATCAAGCTTCCACACCGAATCTCTAATTTGGGCTTTCTGCCGATTATTGGAAAATGTATAACTTTTTAGGCTCAATTTAGTATTTTTTCGCCCCAAATGTTGATCGAATTATTCAATAGGTCCCGAAAACGGAAAAGATCTTGGTTCGAATCCCAGTTCGTGAGAAAATTTAAAACTTTGTTCATTAGATAAAAAAAAACGAATTAATTTGGCGTGAAAAAGTCTAAAAGGCGTCCATCACAGTGAAAGTTACAAGTTTTTCGACGTATTTCTTTCCCTAAGGCAATAAATAAGTTGTAAGCCTAACTTTTTGGCTCCTGTACCAATCAAACTTTTTTCCTACTTTTATTTTCCCCTTATACAAAAAAAAAAAAATCTCTCGTTAGTACCTTTTAGCTTCTTATTAAAAGAATTTTTTTTATAATATAACAAAAAGACACTTTTTATAATTAAATATCCATTAAAAACAAGAAAAAAGGAGGCTTTTAATGGTTTTTACAACGGCGCTTTTAAAAGGTTCGTAAAAACAATAATGGACATATACCATAGAGTAATAATACAAGGTTGTTAAATAATTTTATATCTACATTTGTAATGGACATTTTTAGACCGTAAATCCTTCACAAAGTGCCCATAACCTGAGACAAAGGGACGTCTTAAAAGGCAAGAAAGGTTATTTTTATTCCGAAAAATGTTGTTAAATTTTTGATTTTGAACAGTTGGTCGATTTGTGAATTCCGAGGGATGTCTGATGCGTAAAGAGCATTTGTAAACTAGAAGGGGAGGCAGGTTGAAAGGTTTCCGACTCAACGGCCAGGAAACCACGGGCCACTTCCGCGGGTTGGAAGGCGAACCACCTGTTTTAACCCCTCTACCCTTCCGGACCTTTTTCAAAATGTACCTACATCGATTGAATTTTTAAGTTGATTTCAAAAGTTCATTTTCACGTTTTTGAAATAATACATCGTATTGTTTGTTACAGTAAAAAGCACAGTTTTCATTAAAATTCAAAATGTCAGACTTAAAACTCATGTTTTGTTATTACTTTTTAGGTAATTCCTCTCATTCAATGCTTTGTTTCTGTTCAACTGAACAATGGTTTATTAAAATCCATTTTAAATATAAAGTAAATACCTACATTATTTTATTTTCCCATAATTTTTTTTTTTTTATTTTTTTTTTATTTTTTTTATTTTTTAACTTCCTTAAAGAAGTTATTGCGATACCCTCGACGTCGGGTTTTTGGGGAAGGGTCTTCCAGACCCCGGAGGGTCAAATCGAATATTGATCTTTACCGATCTCAACTTGTCTGTGGTGCCGGCCGGCCGGCCGGCCGTCCGGCCGTCCGTAGCATTTTTTTCCGGAACACTTTACGGCCACAGTTTTCATCCGATTTTCACCAAATTTTTACACAAATTTCTTTAGCCGGTGAAGAAGAATGTAACGAGGGGGATTTTTGAATTTCGAAAAAATGGCGGAGATATGTCTGTTTGAAATTTTAAAAAATTCGCTGCGGCCGAACCGTTAATCCGATTTTTACCAAATTTTCACCAATTACTCCTTATATTTTTTAAGAATTTTTGGTGCAAAAAAATTGCCACTTTTTAATTACTATTTTATTAGTAGGGAGAAATTTCGTACTTCTACCCTTTACGAGAGGCACATCCCTAGGCCAAAGAGCCCATTATTTTACCTCGACACTTAGAAAATTTTCGAAAAAAGAACTTAAAAAATTTTCAAAAAAAATAAAAAAGAAAAAAGAAAAAAGAAAAAGAAAAAAAACCCGGAAAATTTTTCGAAAAAAAATTTTTTTTTTTACAAAAAAAACTTAGAAAATTTTTCGAAAAAAATTTTTTTTTTACAAAAAAAACTTAGAAATTTTTCGAAAAAAAGAACTTAAAAATTTTTCGAAAAAAAAAAAAAAAAAAAAAAAAAAAAAGGAAAACCCGGAAAATTTTTCGAAAAAAACTTTGAAAATTTTTTGAAAAAAAAAAAATTTTTAACTTCCTCAAGAAGTTACTGTGATACCCTCCGACCCCCTGTTACTAGAAAAGGGTCTTCCAGACCCCGTAGGATAAATCTGATAAGTGATCTTTGCCGATCCTGACTTTGTCTGTGGTGCCGGCCGTCCGGCCGTCCGTCGCCACTTTTTCCGGAACACTTCACGGCCGCAATTTTCATCCGATCTTCACCAAATTTATACACAAGCTTCCTTTCACAGAAATCTTGAAAATGACGAGAGCTTTTTTCGAAATTTTTCAAAATGGCGGAGATATGACTGTTCAAAGATTTAAAATGAGCGCTGTGGGCGTACTGTTGGTCCGATCTTCACCAAATTTTCACTAAACATTCCTTGAATATTTAAAAATTTTCCATGTTTTTAAAATTTTAATTTTCCAAAATTTTTTTTACTTAATAATTTTTCTAGGCAGAAATGTGAGTCACTTCGCCGGCTCGAGGGCGGCCTCTCTTTGGCTAACCGTACTGAATTTCTACCTTGATATAAAATTTTCAAAATAATTTTTTTTTTTTTTTTTTTAACTTCCTCAAGAATTTTTTTAACGGAAAATAAAATGGCGATTTATTAGGTACTTAATTTTTATTTTTTTTTTCAAAAAACAGAAAACGAACAACAAAAAATACCTAAAATTTCTAACTTCCTCAAGACTTACTGCGATACCCACCAAATTTATTTCACAACTTTTACAAAATTTAGTTCTCCTACTTAATACTTCCTCCTCCTGTATCCTTGAGGAAGTTATCGTTGGAAGCTCTTCAAACCGGAACTTTTTTTTTCGGACAAAAAAAACTTAGAACATTTTTCAAAAAAAAGAACTTAGAAAATTTTTCGAAAAAAAGAACTTAGAAAATTATTTTAATTTTGATTGCTATACGCAAATTGATTTTAATATCTAACAATTAACCAATAATAGAGGAAGAAATGACTGTGATAACGGGTATCTCACGACGCGTTTCGGCTTAATAAGCCTCGTCAGGTGAGCTATTCCCTCTATCACAATCATTTCTATCTTTTCTCTGTGGACCTATCTACGAGAGAATTAGTGGAAACTGCGGGAAGCTGGAGACAAATCGTCCCCCAAAAACCTCAACGCCGCCACTTCTCTAAGAGATAGAGCCACTCACCACCTCCTTATTGGTTTTTTATGACAGAACTGCTGCCAAGGCATTACTTTACTTATTTTAATTTTGATTGCTATACGCAAATTGATTTTAATATCTAACAATTAACCAATAATAGAGGAAGACGTTATCACAGTCATTTCTTCCTCTATTATTGGTTAATTGTTAGATATTGAACTTAGAAAATTTTTCGAAACAAAAAAAAAAAAAAAGCCCGAAAAATTTTTCGAAAAAACTAACTTGGAAAATTCTCCTTTACACTTTCCCTCTCTACTACATCCCCTTCCTTTATACTTTCGTTCCCTTATACTTCCCCCTCCATTATACTTCCCCTCTGTTATACTTTCCCCTTCCTTATACTTTCCCCTCCGTTATACTTCCCCGTTCGTTATACTTCCCCCTCCGTTATACTTCCCCCCATATTATACTTACTACTCCGTTATACTTCCCCCTCCGTTATACTTCCCCTCCCACATATTCCCACTCCGTTATACTTCTCCTCCCATATACTTCCCCCTCCTATATAGATACTTCTCTTAAGGAAGTTCCCGTCGGGCCAGCTCCAGACTAGTACTTTATTTTTTTTTTTTTATTTTTTTTTTTTTTTATTTTTTTTTTTTTATTTTTTTTTTTTTTTTTTTTTGCTCATTTTTAACAAAATTATTGAACTAACTTGTGTGCCAGGTTAACAGTGTTGCCAGATCGGGGGTTTTCCCGCTAAATTGGGGGGGATTTTAGGCCTTCGGGGGGTTTTTTAGGGGAGAAGTAGTAGTTAAATTTTAGTTTTTATTTGTTCTTGTTTATTGTCTTATGGTTATTTATTACTTTATTACCTTGCAAAGTCTATTTAAAACCTTTATTAATTAAAGAAAACCTATCGCAATAATTTTTTTCACATTATACTTACTAAAAAAGATTTAGGGGGAATATTTGGAAATCTGGCAACACTGGGTTAACATGAAAACCAATCAAGTTAAAGAAAAAAGTTATGTGGTAACCCCTCCTCATTTTGTGTCTAGTTTCTGAATTTTTTGTGTTTGCGTTCCGCCGCTCCCAAAAAAGTAAATTTTGCTATCTAGCTTGGACGTCTCAGGAGAAAATAAAGTTAAATTACAACCCCCTTTAATTTTGAGCATAGATTAAAAATCTTAAAACAGTTTTTCGATGGCGCATGCGCAAAACGTCCAAAACACAAAATTTCCCTTTAAAACGGCCAAAATTTCCTTGACTTAAATGTGAACCCCTATTTTTGATTGCAGATTCGGATTCTGCAGACAATTTCACGTAGAATACACTCTTTGAGGTTTTTTTGGTTGCTTCTTTTTTATCCAAAATAAATAAACTCATCATAAGATCAATGCTTCCATTTTTTAGCTGTAAATTTTTTAAAGTAAGGTTGTAACCAAACATTTGACTCCTGGGGTCCCCCAGACCACGTGGGGTCAAAAAGACCCATGTTGTTAATTTTTGGGGAAAAAAAGCAATTGTAACTTAAACTTGATTTAACTTTTTTTCTATCTTGTTTCAAGTTAATCTGTGGTAATACAGTGAAACTTCCCAATAACGGACACTCCTGGGGACCAGAAATTTGTCCGCTATATAGAGGTGTCCGCTTTTCGGAAAATAGGAAAAAAAACTTTAAAAAAATGAAGTTTAATTTCTGATTAGGAAAACATAATAATATGTATTATTACATACATATATACGATATTACATAATATGTACATACATATTAAAAATAAAAAATTAACTTTTAAGTCGGTAATTTTGAAGTGAAGTCTTGAGTAAAACTGAATTTTATAAATAAAAGACATGGTTAGGGACAAAAAGGGATTAACTAAGGTCAAAGATCATAAGTTTTCGGAAAATAGGAAAAAAAACTTAAAAAAAAATGAAGTTTAATTTCTGATTAGGAAAACATAATAATATGTACTCGTATTATTACATACATATATACGATATTACATAATATGTACATACATATTAAAAATAAAAATTAAACTTTTAAAAAGTCGGTAATTTTGAAGTGAAGTCTTGAGTAAAACTGAATTTTATAAATAAAAGACATGGTTAGGGACAAAAAGGGATTAACTAAGGTCAAAGATCATAAGTAAGATGCAAAATGTAAACAAAACATCTCTAGAACAACAGAATGTCAATAAACTTTGTCCTTGAAAAAACGTGCTGTTCGCTATTAGGAGACTTTTAGGGGTGAAATTGAATTTTTCAGGCTGTCCGCGTCCGTTATTGAGAGTGTCCGCTTTATAGAAATACTAGGGGGGCAAGCCCCCCTGAGGCCTTCGGCCTCCAACCCCCCTCCGGCTACATCCGGATTTTGAACGTAATTGTGACGTGCTCTGTTGCGCAGGGAAACCGCAATAAGTTCGAAAGTCGTTTATTTTTTGCAAATCGTAGAAAATTTGCTCTAAGCTGAGGAAGTCCACAATAAATTTGCTCTCTGTACGCGGGTGTAGTTGTGCGACTACATGTGGATTTTTTTACGTAATTGAAGACGTGCTCTGTTGCGCAGGGAAACCGCAATAAGTTTGAAAGTCGTATATTTTTTGAAAGCAATGGAAAGTTTGCTCTAAGCGGAGGAAGTCCCCATAGGATGTGCTCTTCTGTACGCGAGGGTAGTTGTGCGACTACATTTGGATTTTGGTCCGCATAGAAGACGTGCTCTGTTGCGCAGGGAAACCGCAATAAGTTTGAAAGTCGTATGTTTTTTGCAAATAGTAGAAAATTTGCTGTAAGGTGTGGAAGTCCCCAATAAATTTGCTCTTCTGTACGCGGGGGTAGTTGTGCGACTACATTTGGATTTTGGTCCGCATAGAAGACGTGCTCTGTTGCGCAGGGAAACCGCAATAAGTTTGAAAGTCGTATATTTTTGAAAGCAATAGAAAGTTTGCTCTAAGCGGAGGAAGTCCCCATAGGATGTGCTCTTCTGTACGCGAGGGTAGTTGTGCGACTACATTTGGATTTTGGTCCGCATAGAAGACGTGCTCTGTTGCGCAGGGAAACCGCAATAAGTTTGAAAGTCGTATGTTTTTTGCAAATAGTAGAAAATTTGCTGTAAGGTGTGGAAGTCCCCAATAAATTTGCTCTTCTGTACGCGGGGGTAGTTGTGCGACTACATTTGGATTTTGGTCCGCATAGAAGACGTGCTCTGTTGCGCAGGGAAACCGCAATAAGTTTGAAAGTTGTATATTTTTTGAAAGCAATTTAAAGTTTGCTGTAAGGTGTGGAAGTCCGCAATAAATTTGCTCTTCTGTACGCGGGTGTAGTTGTGCGACTACATTTGGATTTTGGTCCGCATAGAAGACGTGCTATGTTGCGCAGGGAAACCCCAATAAGTTCGAAAGTCGTTTATCTTCTGCAAATCGTAGAAAATTTGCTCTAAGCTGAGAAAGTCCACAATAAATTTGCTCTCTGTACGCGGGTGTAGTTGTGCGACTACATGTGGATTTTTTACGTAATAGAAGACGTGCTCTGTTGCGCAGGGGAACCGCAATAAGTTCGAAAGTCGTTTATTTTTTGCAAATCGTAGAAAATTTGCTCAAAGCTAAGGAAGTCCCCAATGAATTTGCTCTTCTGTACGCGGGTGTAGTTCTTGTCCGACTACATCTGGATTTGGTTCGCAATATAAAACGTGCTCTGTTGCGCAGGGGAACGTAGTTGGTTAGCATGTTAGATATTTTTGGCATGTAGTAGAAAATTTGCTCTGCGTTGAGAGAGTTCCACATTTATATTGCTCTGCACGCGGATCTTGTTGGGGGGGGGGGGATGTTGCTCCTTTCTGTTTAAGGTTTCGTCTTTTGTTGCCTTGAAAAGCGCCTTATGTTAGAAGGCTTGAGGTACCCCCTTTTCCTCCGTTAATTTTAATTTTACATCATTTTGGAATTTTTTAGTCAGAAACGGACTTCATATTCGTGTTCCTCGACCCAAAAAACGTTAGAGAGCAAGTTTTGATCGAAATCAAAAAATATTTTTTCCCCGCCCTAAATAACGGGCCCAAAATGGCAAAAATCGAGATTCGGAATTTGACTTTCCAACTTCAAAAATTCATATCTCAGCTTGTGTTAAAACCACAGAGCCGCTCCTAAGCTTTTTGGAAAGCTGAAAGTCCCCTATTTTCATATTTTTTGGTCCGGTTCTTCTAAGTTAATTCCTTCTACCCTAAAACCCCGTTGAAACAAAAACTTTTTCAATGTACTTTCGAATTTTTTTAACCCACTTGGAATTTTTCAAGACCTCCACCGATTTTTTCTAGCGTTTATTTCAACAGCCTGCACCATCCAAAAAAGTTTCATCGAAATCGGTCTAACCGTTCCCGAGTTATAAAATAAAAACTGAAATTTTATTAAAATCATAAGGGTACCCCTTACAAATTCCGGGAGCGCGGCAGCGTTCCGCACCTTATTCCTACACGGATTTTCAAAAAATTCGGGAAAAATGCTTAGCGACGACCGAACCCCAATGAATTATATATCAAACAACGCGGAATTTTGTCTACTTTCACGTGGTATAAGTTTTGAAAGGATGATATTTTTTTAGAAATTTTTAGTGTTGAAAAACCTTATTTTTCCGTTGTAGCTCCAATCAGGATTTTTTAGGCAGAAACGGACTTCATATTCGTGTTCCTCGACCCAAAAAACGTTAGAGACCAAGTTTTTGTCGAAATCAAAAAATATTTTTTTCCGCCTTCAATAACCGGGCCAGAAATTGCGAAAATCGGGAGTTAGAATTTGACTTATAAATTAAAAAATTCATATCTCAGCTTGTGTTGAAGCCACAGAGCCGCTCTTAGGCTCATTCGAAAGCTTAAAGTCCCCTCTTTTTTTATTTCTTCGTCCGGTTCTTCTAAGTCCATTCCTTCTACCCTAAAACCGGTTGAAACAAAAAAAAATTTTCAATTTACTTTCCATTTTTTTAACCGACTTGGAATTTTTTTAGACCTCCACCGATTTTTTCTAGCGTTGATTTCAACAGCGTGCACCCCCCAAAAAAGTTTCATCTAAATCGGTCCACCCGTTCCCGAGTTATAAAATAAAAACTAAAATTTATCAAATTCATAAGGGTACCCTTACACAAAATCTCGGGAGCGCGGCAGCGTTCCGCACCGCATTTTGACACAAATTTTTTAAAAATCGGGAAAAATGGTTAGCGAACTCCGAACCCCGATATATTATATATCAAAAAACGCGGAATTTTGTCTACTTTCACGTGGTGTAGTCTGTTTTAAAATATAAAAACATCTTATATTTTTAAAATGCCGAAAACCCAGAGAAACCGTGAAAAACGGCGTTTTTTTCGGCAACTTTCGAATTAAATATCTCCGGTCCTAATCAAGCTACAGAGCTGCGCCGAAACACTCCAGCTGGCTTTTCGGCTAAAGTTTCGAACCTTTTTTGTCCGGTGTCTATCTGTTATAGTTTTTTTCGGCGAATTAAAAACCGTGGATTTTATAGCATTTCTGTACATTTCGAAAATAAATTTCAAAAATAAAAAAAAAATACTTCCGGATTTTTTAAAAATACGCGACAAAAATTAGGTTAAACAGGACACTTAAAATAACATAAGAGTATTTTTTTCAAAAAATCTAGATTTTTTCCCGAATTTTAAGAAAATGGGAAAGTCGAAAAAACGGGAAAAACGTCAAAAAGAGGCCTTTTTTAGCGTTAAACTCGCGAAAAAAATTATAAAATAGAATTCTAAAAATACGCCCTTATTTTTCCCGTGAAATTCAAGCGAAAAGACGGGTAACGAAAGAAGTCCGGTATTTTTAGAGCGATTACAGCGCGGCCTGGAGGTTTTTGAAGTTGATTTTCGATTTTTTCTCCTCGTCGGTCCCTGGGTTAGCGCTATATATATATGGATTTAGAATACCTTTTCCTATGTTTTAACGCCGGGGAATGTGAATTTGTCCGTTGAAGGAGATGTCCGCTTTTAAGAGGTGTCCGTTAAGGGAAGTTTCACTGTAGTAAGTTTCCACCATATCTACGCCTGACTAAAAAAAAGGTCTTGGGTTCGAATCCCGTTTTGTCCAACTCCTGAGTTTTTCCTAATGGAATCGGGCGCAAAAAGTAAATTTTAGCCTCCCTTAAAGAGTAGAATTCGAACATAAAATTTTTATTATAGGGGAAAAAAAAAACTTCTTTTTCCTCCGGTGCTTTACCGTTAAATAGAATTCCGTTTCTTTAAATGGTTCAGAGAACGCAGTGCTCGAATTTTCAGGAATCCTGAAATACTAGAATCCAATAAACGTGCAATTTAAGCAATTACACAAAAAAAACGGTACATTTTATATAAACACAGTATAAAAACCCATATTTTCAAAACTAGTGTTTATTCCTATTATTCCTCTATTCGGTTTATCGACTCGAGTTTCGCCCCAGTCATTTTACACCTCGGTGGCCGGTCTTCCGACCCCAGCAGAGCCACGAACCCTTCACCGCCGACCCCTCCTCCCATAAAAGGGGGCACAAATTACAAACAAACGTCCCGGACACACGTAATCAAAGGCCCGTAATGAGACCAGAAATGTTTGAGGGTGCAAATAATTGTTAAACGCCACGAGAATCCCTTCTCTATTTACATAATTTGAATATGTATTTTTCAATTTTATCGAAAGAACCGTATTTTAATATAAATTAAAAAACCAACGAAAATTTTCCTTAACATTAATAATTTATTACACAAAAACTTATCTCTCCACAGTCTGCATTCTTTATGAAATTAATTAATTTAAATCGAAAGAATCAAAATTGGATGTATTTTTAATAAATTCTAATTAAATTAATAATATTTATGAAATCCTTTTGTTTCTTTCATAAAAATTCTAAATATTAAATAAGTTTCCACGAATTGTAATTAAATTTAAAAAAATTTTATTAACCATAAATTTCCGTACCTGGGCAATTCATTTTGACCTAAGATCGGTTTAAAAAGGAAAAGTTTCCTCTAGAATCGATTCATACAATTAGTTTCCTACTGAGCACTAGTCGCGCGCAGTTGGCCCCAATGTTTGCCCTTATTAGCCAGGGTTGCCATATGCTATCTGAATAAAAAATGGTTTAGAGTTCTATCCAAAGGAAAACTGGAAATACAAAAGTTAATCTGTGTTTTTCCACTAATCCAGAAAGTCTTCAGATATTGACACAGTGACCGACAGCTTTTAGCCAAAACTTCTAAAATTGAGACATTAACTGCTTATTGAGACGATTTTTTATGTAGACTTCACAGATCGTCATAATAGGTTTGTCGATTATCTGAAGTCGCATTATGTTGGCCTATATAGGAAGGTAGATAAGCAAAAAATGGTGTAATGGCGTCTTTTATAAAAAGCAGAGAACAAAAAAATTTGGAATGTTAAATTTTCCGTACTTTTCCGACCCATTTCTCTTTTTGAAAAAGATTCGTCGTGCATTTTGCAGAGAAAAAAAAATGTTGACTGCACAAGTATCTTGGTTTATCCGTTAGTTTTTTCTTTGTGTCTTTTGAACACAATACCTATAAGAATTGCCGTCGAGGTTTATGGGACGATGCGTTACCCACGAAATGTCACGTTCTCTCCTCCGTTATTAGCCGAGAAAAGCGAACAATCTTGCTGAAAGGTTTCTAGTTAATCATCGTTGTTTTTCATCCATAAGTCGCATAATGCACTTTTTTTCCCCTCGCCCTTTATCGCGTTATCCTAAGTATTACCGAATCGTGATTTGTTGGCTCGCATTTGTCAACGTCAGTACCCTTAATCTTGAGAAAATACCGATTTTCCCCCTATGATTTTGATACTCTCCAATTTATCGAAGCGCTTTTAAAAATCCTCTCTCTAGATAAACATTTTTACCTTATTTATATGTAAATTAATTGCCTAATCCCGTTTTTTATGGTCTAATTGTAAATTCATAATTTGCTGGCATGAGTGGCCTCTGGGGCCAACAGGTAGGAGGGTGGAGTCAGGTTAATGAGCGGGGGTGGGTTAACTTTCTCGACCTATTAATGTTGCTTTCCTTCACATACATTAAGGGTTCCTTCCAAACCTTTCTAATAAACATCCATAAGGATATTTTAAGCCAAATTAACTACCATTACAGGGGAAAACCATCGTCCTTTCGAAAATTTATGCTCATTCTAAAAATATTTCTCAGGTCGATTTTGACATACTGTGACCTCAGTTATATTAGGGATGATATTCATTGTTTAAAAATAACGTATTACAACTTTTTTACGAATGTAGAATCGGATTAAAGAGCTTTTAACAACGCGAATTTTTTCAGTGCTCGAAATTATGGAGATTTAACAAAGTTGTAGATGTTTATTTTGTTTTTAAAAAAATCCTGAAGCTTCTGAAGAGCTTTTTAATCCTAACAAATTTTTTTCTATTCAAGGGTTTTTATTGCGAAAATCCTTTAAAAAAGTGGAGAATTTGTACGTGAGGCTCGAAAATTTTAATCTTTTGAAGTTCCGAAAACAATACAAAAGGCGTGAATGAAAAGGGCCATTGTTATTCATAGGTATTAAAAAGCGTTTTTAAACAATTTGCTACGTTGTAATGTAAAGTCGTTCTTCCTTTTCATTGTATTTCGTCTCATTATTATTCTAGGGGGCTTTCTTTGTGGATCACGTTTTTGGAAATCGATTTTAATTTTTATGGTTTCCTGGGGAAAAGGAGAAGATTGAAATGTTGACGGGAAGATTGGTTGGGTGTCGCTTCCACCTGTAACACATCATAGGGGGACTTATTAGGTCACTGACACGTCTTAGAAACTACCATTTGTCCTTTTCCCCCATTTTTTCTGGTTACTTTTAACATCTTGACCAAAAAAACATTTTTATATAAAGACCTCATTGAATTTAAATTGCTGTTTAAAATTGTCGGTTTAAAACAGGAAAACCTTCCGTTTCATCATGGTTTTTATAAGTACGAAAATTAATACACTCATGAATATGATAATTTGTTCGAATCCTCCCTCTTTAACGTGCAAATATCTTTTTTAAAAGCTGACTTGAAACCTAAGATCTTTTGGAGAAAAAAAAACACGTATTTTGACTTATCAACTCATCTCTTTGAAAAAAAGGATTTTCATCCTAAAATATCGCCGGTAATTGAATTCAGTTGGCTTTCGAGAAAGGTGCAATTACCATGAGTGCCTTCTGTTATACAGTCTGGGAGTTTGCTTTTCCAATAACCCGCAACCATTCAGAGATTGAATTCCCCTTTCTAGGACAATTTGTTACCGTTTTACTCTAAGAGTTCATCGTTTTGTTTCGATTCTGTGGAAGGGAAATTGCTCCTTCGACGTTTAACTTGAGCTCCATGGAGCGTACTGAATTTTTATTACGCTGTTGATTTAAAAAAAGCGGTTATCTCAATTTTATTCCCTTTACAAAAAATTTTAACAGGTGTTTTACGTTCAAAACCTGTTGGATATAAAAAAATTTAAGCTTTGTTCGGTTTGAAACTCCTGGAGCATGCGCAGAAGGATTTGGACGTCAAAATTAACCTCGTTCGTCCGTCAATCTGAAGTCCAAATCCTTCTGCGCATGCTCCAATAGTTTCAAATTGCGGTTAGAACAAAGCCAATAACTTTTTGTTACTTTTTTTCAACTTTACGGTCTAATCAATCCTCAGACTTTCTGGCGGAATTTCGAAAAAATGGTGGAGATATGCACGTTTAAAATGTTAAAAACTGCGCTGCAGGCGCCGTTAGTCCGATTTTCACCAAAGACTCATTTTTGAAAAATTTTTGATATAAAAAATTTTCACTTTTTAATATTACCTATTTTTTAGTAGGGTGAAATTTCATACTTCCACCCGTTACGAGAGGCACATCCTAGGCCAAAGAGCCCATTATTTCTACCTTTAACTTTCGAAAAAAAATAAAAATTTTTCAGAAAAAAAGCACAAAAAAAAAGGAAACCCGGAAAATTAAAAAAAAAAATTGGAAAATTTTTGAAAAAAAAACCTCTGTTATACTTCCCCTCCGTTATACTTCCCCCTCCATTATACTCTCCCTCCTATATTTTTACTTCTCTTTTAGGAAGTTTTCGTTGGAAGCTCTTCAAACTAGTACTTTTTTTCTACGTTAGGACTTACAATTCAATTAGACAAAAATAACCTTTCGTACTTATTTTAAGGATTTTGGGTCAGTGAAAAAAAAAAGCGGATCATATTTTCCACTCCCCTCGCTGTTAATGCTTTCTGGGTCCCCACGATACGAGCAAGAATAATAAACATCTGCCGACATACTGTTCTAGAGGGCGGTGCCGGGAAAAGTTTTTAATTTATCCTCGCGGAAAAGGCTCGGAAAAGGGATTACCGAACGATTTATTGTTATTTCATACCGAGGGTGAGGGATTGAAATCCCTTGTCAGAATTATGGAATTCTTTACGAACTTTTTATATTCCGGAAAAGTTATTTTTGCGATAAATAATTTTTCATTACTTCTGATGATTTTTTAAGTAAATTCCTGTTGAAGATGTGTTCGTTTTTGAGGTAACAATGGGCCAACTTGTTAGCGGAAGTGGTAGGTTAATGGCCTTTTACTAATTCACACTCCCTCACACCGTAGTACAGGGCCAAGGTCTAATAAAGACTTATTGTGACGTTTTAATCCCTCTCCTTTTATACGGAAAGCATAGAAATCACTGAAAACACCCACCTTTAGAAGATCCTCTTTTATCTTCTCTCTTTTATTTCGATGCACCTTGCAATCTCAAGATTGCTTGAAATATTATTACTCCCTTGAAAGTTTAGAAAAAGAAAATGAATTAGAAATACGAAAAAATAGAATGGAACAAACCGGAGGTATTAACTTGAGAGAAAGTTCCGGTTTGAAGAGCTTCCAACGATAACTTCCTCAGGATAAGGAGGATATTATAGGAGAACTAAATTTTTGTAAAAGTTGTGAATAAATTTGGTGGGTATCGCAGTAAGTCTT
>JACGAQ010003770.1:0-24402 GCA_014119065.1 Orius insidiosus
AAAGCGAACGCGTTATTATGGCTTCATGGGGGGTGTTTAAAGATTCGGTTTTTTTATTTAACGAACGGAATCGTTCTTCCTTTCACTTCTTCCTAGTAACGGGTGTACGTGAAGGTTGAAAAAAATGCGACTCTTCGTTACTTCTCTGTAGTTCAGCCTTGGGTGGAGAAAAACGCCATGAATTTCAAAGGCCCAAATGAGGAACCAAAGTATTTAATATTCACCAACTTAAGATCCGAAATAAATTATTACAAGAAAAATGCAAGTTCGGACATTAATTTAAATTCTACTCGCATTTTTATCTTCCGAGTCGGACGAGGAAGAATCTCATGACTGCGCATCTTTCTCGCCCTTGTCCTTTAAAAGGTCCAATTGAACCAAGATGAAACTAATCGATTGAAGAACATTTTTATGATATGGCAGCATTGTGACCCTAAAGATGGTTTCTGATATAAAAACGAGTCAGGACTCACAGTTTTGAAGACCATGGGACGTCCGGATGAAGGACAATACGGTTTTCCCCTATTGTTCCCCTCGTGACAACAGCGATCAAATCAAAATACGCACCCAGTGCGCACCTACCGATAACATTTTAGAAAAATTTTCATTGACATCTGAGAAAAACAAGAAATATCTTTTTATCAGATTTTTGGGACTGTTCGGTCTTCGGACATCAAATCTTATGCAGCTTCCTCAAGAGAAGTTACTGTATTAACCTCAATGTCAAGATCTCCGGAGAAAGGGTCTTCCAGACTTTGTATAGAAAATTGATTATTGATTTTTACCTATAAGGAGGTTATCTCCCCCCCCCCCCCCATCAATTTCTTTAAAAATGGCAGAGATCTGCCTGTCTAAGTTTTTTTTTAAACTTCTTCAAAGAAGTTACTGTGATACCCTCCTAGGTACGGTATCTGGAAAAGGGTCTTTCAGATCCCGTAGAGGAAAACTGGTTAGTAATCTTTACCGATCATGAGGTTGTCTGTGGTGCCGGCCGTCCGTCCTCGGCTTTCTTAGGCCGCAGCTTTCATCCGAGGACCTGCCCTTAGTAGTTGTCTTGAAAAAGTGAGAAAAAGGTCTTGTTTTAATGAGCTACAGACCCTGTTTCTTCACGACCCCGAAATTTTTTACCAAAAGGGATTTTTATTGCATTTTTGGCCGAAAAACCCCAACTTCAGACTCGATTTTCAGGCATTTTCTGGCTTTTTTCGCTTGTTTCTCTGCCAGTGAAGTTTTGGTTTTCCTACGTTGGTTGCGGATAGAAAATCACCGCAATCTTCATATTTCATAACTCAGGAAACCTGAATATCGCGTTTCGATCTTCTAATGATGTGAAAATCTCAACTAATTGATTAATAAAAAAAATCGCCTTATTTACACGAATTATCTGAACCGTGAAGTCAGGCGTTGTTAGACAACCATTGACGTTCTACTAAAAATTCGCACAATGACGTTTTTCCTATGCGTACAATATTTTTTATTGATAAAACAATTTTTGATAAAAAAGTGCGTATCCTCTGCCTATTTTAGTTTTTTGTTTATTTATGTTTAAATTTTTAATAAGATAAAGAATATTTTTTTAATCATGGGGTATTTGACCGGTTTTACTTTAACACCCCTTCTGGCGCTTTTAAGACGCCATGATGTAAATTACCTTCAAAAGAAAAGTTCCTCAATTGAAAACTTTTGTCATCAACGATGCCGTCAAAGGATTTTGAAAACTCACGTTAACGAGGAAAACACGTTTTAAAAGAAAATTCACTTTAGGCTTAAAAATAAAAAACTTTTAGTTGAAAAAAAAATTAAAATTAAATGATTTGTTCGACAAATTCGGAATTTTTGAATGAAGATAAAAATTGGTCAAAGAAGCTTGACCTAGGTTAATGTAAAGTTGGTTGTCCCTGGCAACCCCTTCATAAACAGAAAAGGGTAAGGACCTCCACAACCCTTTCACAACTCGCCCCGTTCATGCATGATTTGCCACTCAATATTTTTTTTTTAATAATTGCAAATAAATTATTCGAGGAAATCAAGTTGTTACAGCATTTTTTCGCCGTGTACAAATTGACGGAAAATTAAAACCGAAATAACAGAGTAGATTGACCTAGACCTTGAAAAGACAACGATGATTTCGCTCATTGTTTTCACAACTTTTCAAATAATAATTCATTTAAAAACAAAAACGATCGTCATTTGAACACATTACTGAGCAATTTATTAGAAACAGGATGCAAATTTAACACAATTGTCGGAGGTAAAAACCTGTTTAAAAAATAAATAATTTTTTATTGAGGGAAATGGATTGCAATTTTCATAATTAAATGTCAAAGTCGAAATTTTATCGTAATTTTTTTAATGATTAGTAATAAATTGACCCACATCGTCATAGATAAATTCGTGGTCGGAATTCGACCGGGCCCCGTATCAGATCAATAATAATTGCTTTTCCTTCTTTTTTTTTAAATTCTTTACAGGTTTAAGTCATCATAATTTTTAAAACACGAAGAAAAATGAAATAACGTGGAAAGACTACATCATACTATAAAATGGAAAAACAAAATAGTTTGGAGCTAGCAAACGTTTGTCAAATTAGAAGGAGAAAAAATCTGTGGAAGTATCAAAGTAAAAAAATGACACTCTTTGCCTAGCCTGGTCACACGGAACTGCCCGTGAGCAGCACAAATTCTACTACTATTGAAGTTTTATTTTCTATATATCAAGAAGTTAGGTGAAAATTTTAGAGGATTGGACAAATAGTAGAGATGTATCGAATTAAAAGAACCTTTATGACAGACATATAAGCTTTGTTCCAACCGTAGTTTGAAACGATTGGAGCATGCGCAGAAGGATTTGGACTTCAAATTTGACGGACAAACGGTTCGAACGACGTCAACTTTCACGTCCAAATCCTTCTGCGCATGCTCCAATAGTTTCAAACTGCCGCTGGAACAAAGTTATAATATCCGCCAAATTCCAAAAGGAAGATTGGTGAAAATCGAAAGGTGTGGTCGTAAAGTTTTTCCATAGTTTCATGATCGGTAAAGATCACCGAATTGAGGAAAATTGATTCTAGGCCCTAGGAAAATTCTAGAACCCGCAGAGGATAGAAGACTCCCAAAAACCGAACGTGAAAGGTATTACTATAACTTCTCTTTGCGAAAGATAATTTTTCTTTTAAATTAATTCCATGTACTATAAATTATTAGTTGGCTAACCGTCAAGACCGTTAATTAAAGGATAAAAAGAGAAAAACTATTTCACAAGCACGGAATTCCCGGGTCTTCTCTAACCCTAGTTCACCCTCGACTTGCCCTTGTCTTCGGACATCGTGCATTGCAATTGGGGTTGCTTCCATCCCCACCAAGTCCTTTTTGCCAACTCTGCATTTCTACTAAGGCTCTCGGGGATAAGAAGATAAGCTTGTGATATTGTTAAGGTTTCATTTCCTACATATTATCAACTTTTTTTTTCCACTTTATTTCTGCCGGTTTCTTATCTATTCGAGGGAGCATTTTAAACATTTGTTCTTATGAACAAAAATAGACAAGGACGCCCGAAAAAAATAGCAAAGTTCTTGGTTTTACAATTTCCTTGTAGAAGAAGGAGCTTACATTCTATGAAGTAGTATTATTTTTAAAAAATTATGAGGATCAAATTACATTATATCTCTAGAAAAGGAACACTTAGCCGATAACCGCGACCCTTCACGTGAGCGGTAAACGTGATTTTCCCGCCCGGGTTTTTTTTTTTTTAATTTTTTTTTTCTCCCTGCCTAAAACAAATATTATGAACATGTAAGGACCAGCGGCTTTTTAAACTTGAAATTCCCCGACTGTGGAAAATAATAAAGGAATTAAAACGAGACGAAAAACACGCTTTCTCGTAAATGAAGACAGTAAAAAGTCCCTCATAAATTTTGTTAGAGCTCCGGACAGAGCAAACACATTTGTAAAATGGAATGAAATCTAATTAGAGGGAGAAACGGAAAACTAGGCAACAAGTCTGTTATTCTAATTTTCAAACCAAATATCTACGATCAAAGTTAACACCCAGGGTTCGGAGACCTCTTTAGTGAAGTCGTACTTTAGAGTCTGATATCATAATTTTTTATCTTAGCTAAAAAAACGATGAAATGTCACGCGATATACCTGGCTCATTTAACCGTCTCAATTTTTAAGAAACCTTTAACAGTTTTTACGGAGCGTTATCGATTCACTCGTAAAGGTTAAGTCGTAGTTAAGCTATTGATAGGATGGGGTGAGTAACCCACCTCAATCGTAATGAATATTTAGTATAAAGAGATGAAAACACTTTCGGGAGAGAGAAAAATTGGCCAATAAAGCGTAAAATTTTTCCCCATGTATTATTTAAATCGGCTGACGTACTTAAAAATAAAAGTCTAGCCATCATACTTAAGTAGTTTTTAAAAGTTTTATATTTATATACATATTTTTATTTTCTTTTTTTAAATAACTTACCTCAAGTGTATGCATACTTTTAGCCATAAAACCGCCTCTTATAATTTCAACATAACTTAATCTCGTCATAAAATGGTGGGAAATTAGAAAAGGATTCATTCCTATTTGTCAAATGGAATTTAAACGTAGAACTCTACTTATTTACTTTAAATTATGATTAAATGTCTGCAGGTATAGAGGTTTTCGCAAAAATATCTTTGTTTTATAGATTAAAACGCTGTGGACCTTTCATGATAATTGTCTCAAATTCGTCACACAGCAAATCGTCATAAAATGGCGGAAACGATTGAAGAGGGCAGTTTACTTTTCTACCTCATTACTCATTATCATTAGCCTTCCTCCCTAACATCATTATTAAGCGATTTTAATTCGGAGATTCTACGAAAGAAAAGCGCCACGATCGAAGCCTAAAAGAGAGAACCATCTCAACATTCTTACCATTCTATGACGATTTGCGATTATGACGAATGTTCACAACGTTTTAAATTATAAAATAAGTTTTTTTTTTTACCTTAAAACCGCCCAAACTCCACATTTATTCCAATCATATTTGATTTAAAATCCATTCGTCCTACAGACTTTTCGTCATAACCATCAGTTGAATCTGACGAGTTGAATGTTACGAATTTTTAAAAAAAATCCTTCCATTTCCTCTATTTGTCGAGATATGTTGGAATTATGATGTGACTTTTTAACTTCCTTAAAGAAGTTATTGTGATACCCTCCATGTCGGTTTTGGGGAGGGGTCTTCCGGGGTCCGGAGGGTAAAATCGAATATTGATCTTTACCGATCTCAACTTTGTCTGTGGTTCCGGCCGGCCGGCCGTCCGGCACTCCGTAGCATTTTTTCCGGAACACTTTACGGCCACAGTTTTCATCCGATTTTCACCAAATTTCACACAAATTTCTTAGCCGGTGAAGAAGAATATGACGAGGGGGATTTTTGAATTTCGAAAAAATGGCGGAGATATGTCTGTTTGAAATTTTAAAAAATTCGCTGCGGCCGAACCGTTAATCCGATTTTCACCAAATTTCACCAATTACTCCTTATATTTTTAAGAATGTTTGGTGTAAAAAAAATGGCGACTTTTTAATCATTAATTTTTTTTAGTAGGGAGAAATTTCGTACTTCTACCCTTTACGAGAGCACATCCCTAGGCCAAAGAGCCCATTATTTCTACCTTGAGACTTAGAAATTTTTCAAAAAAAAGAACTTAAAAAATTTTTCGGAAAAAAAAAAAAATAAGGAAAACCCGGAAAATTTTTCGAAAAAAAACTTTGAAAATTTTTTGAAAAAAAAAATTTTTTTTTGGACAAAAAAACTTAGAAAATTTTTCGAAAAAAAAAGTTAAAACTTAGAAAATTTTTTGAAAAAAAGGAACTTAAAAAATTTTTCAAAAAAAAAAAAAAACCGGAAAATTTTTCGCAAAAACAAACTTGCAAAATTGTCCTTTATACTTTCCCTCCTACTAAATCCCCTTCCTTTATACTTCCCCCTCCATTATACTTCCCCCTCTGTTATACTTCCTACTCCGTTATACTTTCCCCTCCGTTATACTTCCCCTCCGTTAACTTCCCCTCCCATATACTTCCCCCTCCGTTATACTTCCCCTCCCATATTTTTCACTACGTTTTACGTCCCCTCCGTTATTTCCCCTCCTATATAGATACTTCTCTTTAAGGAAGTTTTCGTTGGAAGCTCTTTTTATGATGAAAATGTGCTTCCACTTTAGTGGGAGATTTTCCAAAATTTTAATGTTTTTATAGTATCACCTTGAGATATGCGATATTTAATTTCAAGCCTTTTTCAAAAACTACATAAGTTTGCATTGTGTAACTTTTCCTCGCTTTTTTTCTCTCTTCTTCCACTTGGTCGACTGCATAGGTCAATAATGTGACAATTTATGATTCATTTGTCCTCGAGGTTATTCAATAATTACTCTTTCTAGTACTTAATTAATTTTAATAAAAAGGTTTTCGGAAGAGTGCCTTTCGTGTTTTAGACCATCAGACTCGAAAATACCATTAATAGTCACTAATATATGCGTTGCGGTAGACCATTATCTGGCATGTAATTTCCCTCGCTTTTCATCCCTTCGGTATCTTCATAGCCTTGAAATTCATAAGTTTAAAAACATTTTCTAAAAGGGGGAAAGAAATTCTGAGTTAATTTTTAAGGTATTAAACTGTGTTGTTGACCTCTGCAGTCATCAAGGCCGCACAAGGTCACACCCCCCCGGCTATCGATCAGTTCTAAACCCCTGTTCGTTTCAAAATAAGGGCTTGAGGGTTGATGATAGCCCCCCCCCCCCCCTCTTTACATTATTCATAACTCACGTAAGATTTTTACGTCTGATTGTGAAAATTGATGGAGTTTTCCCTTTGGGTTGATCGATTCCTTATCTATGATGTCTTGAAATAAAAAAAGAAAAGACGCAAAAAAAAAGGTCGACCAAAAAACATAAACTCTTATGATTTTTAGACGTTATTGGAATCCTGAGATTTCGTCTAGAATTTCCACGTATCTGATTTTCATCGTTTGTTATCTTTTCAATCCATAATCCCCCTTTCTTTTTTCAATTATTCATTTTTTCACGAACTTTTCGCGTTTTTTAATCATTCCCTCGTTTATCAACGACACTCAAATCTCTCCGTTATTAATTTTTGATTCTGAAATTGATTTATTTTTATTCATTTTCACAATGACCTCTGCTCGTTTAAAAATTGATCGATATCGCGTGAAAAGTCTACACGAATAATTTTATTGATTCTTTTGTTGTAAATCAAAAGGTCAAACGAGGCCGTTAACGTTTTCGGCTCCTCTTTATTTTCTCAACTGGATAAATATAACTTTTTATTATTCTTATAAATCGCACTTATAAGTATTCGCAGATTCATTTTTTTTGTCAAGGTCGTGATATATGATTTTAGGCCATACCTATTGATAATTTATAAAATTTAAAAAGCTTGTTATCTCGATATCGTTGACATATTATAGCTATCCTGCTTTGGGTAGCCATTCTTTAAAAAAGTTTTAGGACCTTTTCTCGATTATCTGGTGTAGAAATCCTAGCGTTTTTTACCCTTTTGGTTTAAATCGTCTGTCTAAAATTTTCTGGTCTAAAAAAACCGTTTTTAGGCGTTTAACATCTTTTTTACCAGGTTTTGAGTTGATTTCTTCGATTTTTTGATGTAGAAGCGTTTGTTGGGTTTTTGAGCAATAGCAATATGTTCATCTTTCGAGTGGTGACTATTCCAGCCATCTTTCTTATGGCATCCTTCCATAGTATTTAAAAAATAAACAAAATAATTGAGTAAATAAAGAATAAAATTTATACCTTCAATCAATGTCAGCACGAATTTTTTTTTTTTTCAAATAAATAACTGCAATTATCGTCGAATTGCAAATTAACCATTAATATTTTATACATGATGAAATAAGTATTTTGAAACTCAGAAAATCGTGGAATGAGAAAAACTCTTGATGAGGAGTGGGAGAGGTAAAAAATCTTCAGGATGATTTTGCTTAATTCAATGCCTTCATGATGGAGAAACGTTATATAAAATATGTAAATTCAAACGAATTTTTATACTTTGATATTCAAAATATCGCTCAAAGACCCTAAAGTTTGCTGCTTTCATCTAGAATCGAGATTATGAGGGGAGTAGGTGGTTTTTTGGGATTTTTATACTTCGTGGAATCTCAAATGAATAAAGCTTACCAACGGCTGACTGAACTTAAAAATACTTTTGACACTTTTATCAAGCTTCAAACACAGAAAAACTCTTTTTAAGAAATTTGAGAATTTTTTTTTAATGCAATAAATTTACAATGGAGAATTTAGAAACCGAAAACTAGGTAAAATTATCTGCAAAAATGTACATACGCAAAAAACGATTCTTGACGGATTTGCTGGAAAGGCGCCACTTATGTCTGTTTTGGGTACGTTTTATTGAATCTTTTGACGTAAGACTTTTTTCCTTTAGTCTCTGTTTTTCCACCCTAATAACATTCAAACCATCACTTTTTCAAGGTTTACTTTTTTATATATTTATGTAAGTTGACATTTGGATAGATGGAATAAATAATGGAACAGAAACTTATCTGGAACTTTAATGTAAACTTCCTCAAAAAGAAAAAAAAATCAATGGATTTAACTTCCTCAAAGATAAGTTATTACTATACCATCAATGTCATGGTTTTCCAGACCCGGAGAGGAAAATGTCCGTCGTTTTTAAATTTCAATTTTTATTACAAAATTCATTTTTTTTGGAGATTCAATTTTGGAGACGCTTGGCCAAATTGCAGTAAATTCAGGACGGCCAGCAGGCACAACAGACAAGCATTTAATAAACTCTCCATAATATAAAGATCAAAATTGATAGTTTTGAACTGCGGATAGAAAAATTGGTGGTTTTAAAATGTAGCGATACCTATGAAGAAATCTGAAAATTCAAACTCTGTTCTGCTCCTCATAGATGGCAGTGTCGCTTTATTCCCGAGACCCAACGTGGTCTGTCGCGAAGGTATATTTAGTGTTATCTAAGCAACAAAAATTTTTGTTGTGATATTTCATTTCTCCTTAGAAAATGGGGAAAACGTACAAAAAGAAGGTGAGGGCCGAAAGGGCGAAAATAAAGCTCAAAAAAGCCAAAGATGCTCTTTTACCGAAAGGTCAAAATTTGACGGATACGAATTTCAAAGTGAAAAAAGTCGTCATCAGGGACCAAACGAAAGTTCACGACTCCGGCGATGTACTTTTCAGAAATAAATTAAATTTAAAGGTAAACTCAAAATTAATTTTCACTACTTAATAATATTATTTTATTCATTAAATGCCACAGTCATAACCACGTGGTCAATTTTGTTGTCAGTCCAGAAACATCTTTTCCCTCAGATTCCTGAAGACTTTGGTTGTCTTCAAATCTTAGACTCATTAATTTTTTTTCTTCTTCCAGGAACTCGTATCCAGATTAAAACATCATAATGTGAGCATTAAAACTGATGCTTTGGAAGGAATAGACAATTAATTACAATTTTACCAAGCGAAAAACTTGAATTAGATTTAACCACAGTTGTTGAAGCAGTCGTCAAACTTATTCTATCAGAAACTAAAGAACTGAGAAAAACGTCCAACAAACTTTTATCTAACATATTTCTTAAGGTATTATATTGATGCTTAATAGAAATTATTAATAATTTTTCAGATGGGTGTGAATGACAGAAAAACATTATATCACATGATAAACTCATATTTAATTTGTGGACTTACACATATCGACCGTAACGTAAGGGAAGATTCTCTTCATTTTATGGACACTTGCTTAAAATATGGGCAAGAACTCTGCTCCGATTATGCATACGACTTGATTTTTATTTGTCTAGACCTCGTTTCTGAAAAATCGGAAAGTTCGAGGACTTTAACGTTGAATTTAGATGCTAAGAAAGGTTCCAAGTCATGGCGGATACAAGTTCTTCAGAGGATCTTCAATTTACTCTCTGCTCTGCTTCGATTCCATAAAGATTTTAACCAGAGTAATGAGGCGTTTGAAGCCAAAGTGTTGATTAAAGCCCAAATCCAATCAGATGCATATATTTTCCTATTTTTAAACCTTTGGATCGAAATTATCGATCACCAGTTTTTGGAAACTCCTTCATTCCTGTAAACGCAGAAGATATTCATTCTGCCGATGTAAGTTTTTAATGAATTTTTTATAAACTAATATTCTTTTAGAAACTAGTTAATGCGGTGTTTCCGTTATTACTGCAAATGTCTGTCGAAGTTTTTCCTCCGAGCGATTCATCCAAATTAGAAATGTGTAATTGATTATTTCTGTTAAAATTTGGCCTCTTCAAGATTTGATTTTAGCTAGAAGAATTGATGATGAAGATGCGTCATTTTTGAGGATTGTGAGCCAAATTATTGAAACGATATGGACCATGTGTGAACGAAATGATCCCTCTTTTTCTATGGTAAGTTAGGGCCCAAAATTTAGATGCTAAGTTTTTCCCTTTCTGAGGAAAATAGGGTAGCGGTTGTCTTTCCACTTCTACCAGAAATAATAGTCATGGGTTCAATTCCTACACTGGGGCCTCTAGTTACTTGAGGTTTCCTGGGTTTCTTAGATCTCTATAATATTTTTATGTATTTTTTAGCATGATCAACTTATTAGCCAGTATGGACAGAACATAATTGCTAACTTGATCGAAGGAAAATTTCCATATTTTACAAACAAACCAAATGAAAATGAAAATGATATAATATTATTCTCGCCAAATCTTCCTTTGTGCAAACTTGTTTTTCTTTTTGGCTCAACGGAAGATTGGAAACTAGTTATACCATACTTGAAAAGTAAGTAAACATTCCCGGTTTTCCCTCCTATTTTATTTTCTTTATAGATTTGATGGAAACGTGTGATAAGTTGCCTCAAAATGATCTTGTTGTGTTGTCTTCGTGTATTGAAAAATATGTCGTACAAAACCGAAGAAATGAAATATTTTTTGCCAAAAATTGTCGATATTACAGCACAAAAAAATCATGTTATGTCTTCTAATTGTTTTAAAATACTTTCAAACCTTGTTTTGGATTCTAACCTAGACTTTGTCCATAAGTATGTATTTTTATTCTATAGATAGGAACTAATTTTTTTGTTTAGAAATAAGGAAATAAAACGTTGGTTAAACTTATTACCAAAAAAGCTTTTAAAAAAGAAAATAACTTCGTTTCAAGTAGAAACAATTTGTAAAATAGCAGCAAGAAAATTTCCAAGCTTCAATGATTCTTTGAACGTCACATAGAATCTATTCTCGGTATATAATTATGTTTTTTCAATGAATTTATTTATTACTTCTTTTTTAGACAATTTGACCAATCTTGAAATAGTCGGACAGAATGATTCTAATTTATATGAGCGAATAGCAAGCCTTTTACTTTGGGTCGAAGACTGGGATGAGGAAATTTCTTCGGAATTAAAAAAAGGAACAGAAAATAATTATTGGGGTGATTCTCTTACCAGTTATATCAAAGATATTATATGGTTAAAGTAAGAAAATCCATGACAATTTGTATAATATGATTAATTTTCTTTTTTAGGGATAGAGAAAGTGTTTTATAATATTCAAAATATATTTTATTTGAGTTTCTTATTTGTTTGTGAGCTGTTCCCCTGTCATTATTTTCATACTTTAAGGTTGGAGATGGAAATCATGGAAGCAAACATAAACACGTTTGTGGTTATAGTTTATAACCTCTTGGGTGTATAGGAGCGCCAATTTAACCTCTACAGCCTTTTTATTTTGCTTAACTTTGAATGAATTACTGACTGACATTTTTTAAGGTTGACTAGAAGAAGGCGGATCAAGGGAAAGTTTGATTATATGATGTGGATACAGTTTTTTTTCTTCTTTGTTGAAATAATAATTTTCCTTAAAATCAAGGGAGGTTTAATTTCGTCGAGGACAATGAAGTCACGTTGTGTCATATCGGGTTCTATGAGCCTTTCTTCTCTTCCTTCCATGTCATCAGTGCCGAAGTGAAATGTCCTACTTTCCAAATGGGGAATTTCCGTGATAAGAGGCTTGATTTTGTACAGAATTAGTTAAATAAGTATTAAAAGTTATGTTACTCCGGGTAGTTTTTTGAAATCTTCGTCCTTTATAATACAATAATGATCGTAGATAAGTTATTTGATAAGAATATTTATAGTTTGTCCTTGTAGGAAGTTTTTGTTTGTGCTCACAATAAATTTTGTCCATGGATTTTGAGATTAGTGACGACCTGATTGGTCCACTGGGAGCAAAAAGCTACCTTTAAATGGCCATTAGTTCAAATGGCTAATATTTTGGTGTGGAGAAGGGAGTTCTAGGAGGGGGTTCGAACATTTTTGACAAAGGGATTGTTCCCTTTTTTTTATGGAAACAACTATATTTAACCAAGGATATTTATGCAGTATTGACTCTAATGAGCTTACATTACGGCGCCTTCATAATCGTTCCGGTCAGTTAAAACTTGGGTGATTCAGGACGTATATTAACGGAGCCCCTTTAATACGTCACACTTGCTCTTCCGACCATGGAAAACAATTTTTGTGATTCCTTCCTCTTTAAGATTAAAAACCTCAGCTTTTCAAATTGCTAAATTGTTTACCACCATTTGAGCCAATTGGCTTCTAACGAGTAATGGACCCATCTAGACCAGCCCCAATCACTTCATTAAACCTAAGTACGAATTTTCTGCGTACCTAAATCCGATGTGAGGGAGAAAAAAAAGTTGCTTTTTCCAAAAACGGACAAGGTTACTTTCCAATATTTTTTATTATAAAAAGTCGGTATCAAGTAATAATTTAGTTCAAGGGGAAATCATAATATTAAGCAACCCTCTTCCTTAATATATTTCCTATTCATTAATAGAAGAAAACATTTTTTTTTACAAAATTACATAAAACAATATTTGAGTTCTGGGAAAACCATTTTGGCCGACCCAATTTGGCAAAAGTCGTTTGACTTGTTTTACTTTACACACGCAGCATTTTTTCCTCTCATCATCAAAGTCTCATTATTTTTAGCAAAAATTATTTAAAAAAAGAAATGCTACTTTTATCTATAAACTAGGAAGTCGGTTTTGTCCAAAGTTGGTCTAGATAAAACTAGTAAGTATAACGGTTAAGTCCAAAGTATAATTTTAAACTTACAAAATTATACTTTGGTTAATTATTGAAGAGCTTATACGATTAGAAAGAAAAGAATTTAAAGAAGGGATTAGAAAGACTAAAAGCTTACAAAATATAGTGCTAAACATGATTAAAATAGTGCTTGGCTATTGAAGCCATCCAAACCAAGTTTTCGAAAAAGGTTTTTGAAGGTAACGCTATCGTTGACCTACGTCGATTTCTCAAAAACTCTCTTGACTTTTCTTGAGCTAAGTTTGGAGTAGAGATCTTTACTTTCTCCAAGAGAAGGCATTGTATTACTCTCCATGTTTAGGGAAAGGGATCTTCCTGAAAGGGGTTTTCCGTCAGAAAGAAAGTGATTTGGATTTTCCCCGAAAGATCTGCCGTTGATTGATGGAACCTGGAAGCGGTTTAAAAAAATATCCAGGATGTGGCTCGTTATCCAATAGGGCTTCCAGAGAATAAATTGTTGACCCGTTGTCTCACATTAAACGCGTCTGTCTTTTTGCAGAGGATAAATGAAAAAAATTATCGATTTTTATTGGGGTTTTTATGACCGCTGACTTCATTTTCATATAAAAGAGTCATTTCTTACCGAATTAAAAAAAAAAAAAGTTTTTTTCCGTTTATAAAACAAGATACACTTGAGAGAATAACTCGTCTAATTCGGACTTTCTGATGACCGGCGAGATGAGTCGATTTTTTTCCACCTTCATAATCCTCTTAAGAAATATCGCTCACGCAATTGTTTTGAAATCATTACAAGAAAAGTTTGGATAAAAAATCATAAAATATGCTCATGTCTTAGAAGATAGAAAAAGTTCCGAACTAAATAAGAAATAACTAGTAAAGCTACATTCCAATGTTCAAGGGCTTCAGGCGCCATAAAGCCCTTAAAGCTTTTTTTTGTTTGTCATCTCTCACATCCTTTCCAACGATTTTACTTTCCTTTTCAAAAACTCATTCGATTTTCTATATTTGTCCGACATCATAATAGTCTCTTGCGAAATTCAAGTCACTTTCTTATTTCACTTGGAATAACGGTCGAAACAAATATTTTATATGATTTTCTTTTTAATGAAATAACTTATAAGAATTCTAATCGGGATTTTTATTGGCTAAGTCTTTGTTCACACTCTTTTACCTTGAAAACCGATGTCGGTGGTGACACTTTTGGGAATGCCTTTCCAAAATAAGAACTTCGTTGAATCGTTAATAGAAAGCCTTCGGTACTCATGCTAATTTCAGTTGTGTCAACCGATTTTTAACTCGATTGCTGGGGATTTTAGCTAGAGAGGTAGTCAAGGTCGAGCTAGAAAGGGTCTAGACTGAAAGTTCCAAAGGTCATCGAGGTCAAACTAGGCAGCCAAAAATAGTGGCGTTGCTACCGGAATGAAAAAAACTTCAATTTCCCCCCAATTTTATGAAGTTTTCTTAAGTTTACTGTAAAGAAAACACCTTTAATGAAGTTATTGTTTTACCCTCCTCTTCGTGTTTTTGGGAAAGGGTCTTCTAGACCCCTTAGGGCCCATTCAATTATGGATCCATACCGATCACATTTTACGGCCACAGTTTTCAACCGATTTTGAAAATTGGATTTTCACCAAATTTTACACAATTTTCCTTAGGTTTTGTGTCGACGATTTTCGATGTCGAGATTTCGACAATTTTACGAGACGATATTTGAATTTAAAAAATGGCGGAGTATGTCATTTTCACTAAACACTCTATGTTTTACGAATTTTTGGCGTAAAAAAAAAATTTTTTTAGTCGGGGAAATTTCATACTTCTAACCCTTTGCGAGAGGGACATCCTCTGTTTTTAGTGTATTTTTGGATGTCTATTTCGAAAACACCAATTTTTCTCAATTCCTTCGCTAAGAGAAGCCCTTTTTACCAGATTTTTACGAAGTTTCCTCAGTTTTTCCATCCAAGAAACATCCTATTTCGAATAGTTTCTAAATAATTAATTTAATTCAGATCAACCGAAGTTCACGAGCAACAAAATTTTCAGCGTACACTGGGGTGAAAGGGGTTAAACATCCGCCCCCGTTAAAATCTGAAGAGAGGGGCGAACGATGTATCAGGTAGCCGGCAAGAGAAAGCATCAACCACGCCAGTCTCGTTTCGGCTTTCGTTCATAAACCGTTGTGCTTGTGAGGTTCTTATTCTTCATTTATTTTACGTGATTTTTCGTCAAATATTTTTTAAAACAAGATAACCTTCAACACTATTCAGGTAAAAAAAATATTTAACAGTTTTTCTTTAATTTAGATATTAAAATTAAATGAGACCAAAAATAATTTTTGAAAAATATTTTAAAATTATAAATGAAGCAGCCTTTCTAATACGAAATTTTTTTCGCCCTTGACTGCTTAAAACGCCGCATCGAGATCGCTCAAAGGGTTAATATTTTATTTAAAAACTCCGTAATTATTTTATTTTAATTTTCGCCACTGAATAAAATTTTCTTAATTTTCTTATTTCAGGGTTGATTAATAAAATAACCGAATAATTCGAAGCTCATGAATTTTATTAATCGCAAATTAAATTATAAATTTATGTTTTTCCCATAAAAAAATAGTGGCCGTGATTTTGAATTTCGATTAATATCGTGGCTATCTCCTCATAAATCAAGTCGACTAGAGTAGGAATGTGCTATTTTTTATGCTTAAAATTTTATTTTGAAACCTGTTTTTCTTTACTAGTTTGATTTCGACACTGGTCAACCTGTTTTTTGTAGATGTGAATATTGCATTTTTTGTCTTCATTTTGCCGGGGATTTGCTTAAAAAGGTTAAGTGTTGAAAAAAAAGCAAGTTTATAAAAAATTTAAATTTTCATCCCGCTTTTAAAATTCATTTCTGATTTTGAATTAATTTTAGACTTGAAATATTATACTCATTTTATTTTTGAAGATGATTTCTCAATTTTTAATTATTTTTTTTTTCTTTTAAAAATTTAGGTTTTTCTGAAAGGTTAAAAAGGCCTTGTGGGAGTCGCTACCTAAATCAATTAAGCAATTGCTTAATACTCGGGATAATAACTCGCGACAGTCGTCCTTCTCTTTAGAAACGTATTGCTTAAAATATAATTTTGATTGTTTAAGTTTTGATATTGACCTCGTTGGCATTCGCATGCACTTTCACGTGCTCTACTTGCTTCTAGGATTTGCATGTTCGAAGTAAATACGGCTTTGTAAAACAAGGAAGACTCTGTAGGCCTTTTTAGACCACCCTCGTTTACAGTAAAGTCATCACTTGGACCGGTTTGAGGCGGAAATGGACCCTTCTGTTCCTCCTTTAGGTAGAGTAAACGAATATTTAATTTCATGAAACAAACCTTTGATAACACCAATCCTTTTTATTCTAAGTCTTGGAGAAAATGACGAAGAAGTGAATATTTAAAAAAAAATTTCATTCATGGAAGCGCAGAAACGCGTCATAAAGACGTCAACCGTAGATGCTTTTAAAAGCGTCTAATGTTAGCTTTCCTCGTGGAGAAAGCTAAGGAGAAAAAAACTAGAATACAAAGACCGCGTATTTTTAATATTATATAAATATTACGATATCTATCCAAAGCTCAAAAGATGTGGTTTTTTAAATGTTTAAAAAAAGGTGATTTTTTAGAGAAAACTGTGGTGGACTAAATTGGGAAAGGGTGAATAAGTTAATTCTGGACATCCGGCCACCGGTGTCCAACTAAAAGCAAAGGATTTAAAATTTACATCAACTCCTGTATTTCCCTACAGTACGAAGTTTAACTAGTTGTGGTGACGAGGGTGGATGAAAATCACTGAAGTTTTTTTTTCGGTCATGATTTTTAGGTAGATTTTTTTTTCTTCTTCTTTTGCTCTCTTCTCGAGGGGAATGATCAAAAACGTATTTAAGAGGTGCCCTAAGGACTTTAAATAATAAAAAACTCAGAAAAAGACTTCAAAACGCAATTTCACTTTAAAATGAGCTTGAACTGCAATAATTACCTAGAAAAAAAGTTATGATTTTATTGGAAGAGTAAATTAGGATGAGGAAAAGAAAGGAAATAAGTCGGGCCCCCTATGGGATTCGAACCTACGACCTCTGAAATTCTAGCCCAACGCTATGTAAGAAACCTATAAAATCTAATTAGGGCATATACAGGGTGTCCCAACTTGATTGGACCTACAACTTTACGGTAAAGGATTTGGTCCCAGAACCATTAAGCATAAAAATTAGCACTTCTCTGCGCCACCCAGTACATCTAAACCAAAATCTACCTAATGGAGTGGATTTCTTGTCCAAAAATAAGGAGGGTTTATATTCAACTCTTTTTTTTCTAGAACTAAATGCTTTACCGTTGCTGGTCCACTCTAGTGGGACACCCTGTATATTTGAAAAAATCTTTATTTTAGGTTAACACCCGTGGTGATTTACTGAAATAACTCGCCTGCGATTTTGAACGCCCGAGTGGATCGAATACGAACAATCAAGACTTGGTACGGATGGATTAGCCTATTCAAAACGCCGCATTTCGCGATACGAAATTCGATTTCCAATAATAAAAGCAAAATTTTTATTTCACAATTAATCGTGTGGAATCTTACGAAACAGCAAATTTTTTAATTTCTTTAGATAAACAATATCCTTTAGATTGAACGGAGTAAAAAGCGTGACACGGATGCCGAAGTGGGCGAAAAGGAAACCGATAAAGGCGTGTTTGACACGTCAAGCCATCTCACGTAGATGGTCTTTCTTAAGTGTGACATATGTCTAAGATTATTCCGCAATCCCGGACAAATCTTTACCCCATTGGAAACAATCAATTTTCTAAGAGGGTGAAGGTTTTGACTCCACCTCAATATTTTCTTCATTGAGTAAAAAAATTTTTTGAGATTTACATTCTAAATAATCTAAATTGAGTTAAACCCATAAATTGAGGACATATTTAAAAGTACTTTTTTCGAATTTCCGGAGGAAAGGAAAAGGTCTTACGTTTTGATTTTTTTTTCCGATCAGAAGTCCTCGAAGCAGAAAGTACTTAAAGTTAGGAAGTGCCTACTGGAGAATCTAATTTTTTTATTTTTTATTTACAGTTTATAGAGCTTAAAATATAAACTTCTGTGTCTAAAATACCATCTCGATCTCCCCACTTCGGTAAAAGGTTCAAATTTAAAATTTTTATATTTTCCTGGTTTCTAGCATTTGAAATCTAGAGTAAAAGTAAATAACCGGGAACAATATTGGAAGAAAGATTATTTTCCCTTGTTGGAAAAATGTCTGGATCATTGTCCCCGATCCCGTTATTAATCGGATTTCTTTATTAATCCTGTTACTTTCAAGTCATTTCGTTGGAGAAAAAAAAATTGAGTCAAATAAATCGACGTTTGAACGTCCTTGGTCTCACCCCAATTATTATCCTATCAGTCCCCTCACCTCATTAGCCTCAACTACGTGGAAGACAAAAGGGTTTTTTTGAAAACCAATTTTTTTCACCTCACTTTTTAACTGATTAGTTTTTTTATTCAAAACGCAAAGAAAAGCCACTTTTCTGCCTTAAAAAATTCCCTTTTTTAATCAATTTCTAGGCAAAAATAATTTTTTTGGGGCCATTATAGACAGGAAACAACATTGAACTTGTCATTAAGCGTTCTTTCTTATTTTCTCTAATTGCACCGAAAAAAAGGGGATGTTTGATTTTAATAAACATGTTTTTCGCGGTCATGCTTTCTTCTCCTACGTGACTATCAGTCAACTTTCAGTTTTCAAACCGTCCAAGGTTAAAGAATAAATTATTTTTCCCTTAAGTCCACTGACAAGTTGCGCGTATGATTTATGAGTGATGACATACCGATTGAGGAATGCCAAATTTTTTTTCTTTAATTAACAGGGAGCTAAAGCACAATATTGGTTTTACAAAACAAAAATTTTTCTCGTTAAAAAAAATTGTGATTCCAGGAAAAGACGTTTGAAAATGCTACTAGGCAAGTCACTTGCAAAACATAAAATCTTGCTTAACATTGTCCGCTTTCTATGTTGTTTACTAGGAAACTTGAACATTTTACTTAAATTCGTCTTTTTATGAATAAAATATTTTTCTCCCTCTCTCTTTTATGTGACGAAACGATTTTAAAAATGTCGTAAGAATAGCCAAAAAATTATTACTTTTTATAAGTCTATTGAGTTGCTAATTTGTAGAAAGCTAAACGTGAGGATAATCATGATTTTAATTTTTGAAGGAATCAAGGTCGAGGGTTTCGTAATCGAAATTAGTTTTGGTTTTATTTTTAATAAGAGAACATAAAAGGGTTGTAGATCCATGTCATAATCAGTGAACTCCCCCGCCCCCCTGGGTGGCTAGACGGCCAAAAAAAGGCCGAAGAATGCAGTCCCATTTTCTCTTCAGACGTTTCTTCGTTCCTTACCTACAAATGCATTAATTTTGAGGTTAACGTACTCCTCTAATCTTAATTTTTATGACTTTTTTTAAGTACTAAATTTAGGGTTTTTTTGGTAAAGATTAGAGTTTGTGGGAAACAATTTCGTTTTATCTTCTAAAAGGCCTTCGTTGAGTATAATGTCCAATGAAACTTCTTGTAATAAAATTACATCTTGACGCTCGTTGTGAGGAAGAAGGCTTAATCGGTTTAGTTGGCAGAACTGACGTGTGTGAACGGAAATCAAAAAAATTATTTTTTCCTAATTTTTAACCTTTTTCCTCTATGAATGGCAATATAGGAATTTTTTCTTCAAGAAATGGTCTTCCAGGCCCCTAATTAGTCATAATAACCTAGGTTGTCAGTGGTGCCGGCCGACCGTCGCCATTTTTTTCTGGAAAACTTCACAGCCGCAATAGTTAAAAACGTATTGAAGAAGAAAATTGATCGCAGGGAGGAATTTGGGCTGCTCACGCCCATTCCGTGTGGCCTTTTCGTGCGAAGACTTAATCCAGTTAGATTGAAATTAAAAAAAAAATCAAAGATTTCGCAATTTTTAAGGGGGGAAAAATTTTGATAAGTCTTGTCATGAAATTAATGTCGGTTCTGAGGATTTCAACCTTTCTCGAAATAATTGTCTCGAGGTTAAAAACCATTTTGCCCTTGTACTTTAAAAAAGAGCCGGGCGTTTGTCACATCCAAGGCGAATACAATCAGTGTGGGCACACCAGGAAATTCCCATATTTAATTTTTTGACATTGCAAACATTAAAAAATGTGCATCTTCATAGAAAAATTCAAAAAATCTTTGCCAAATGTTTCTTTAACCTACATCTTAAAACCAGTTTTACCGCTAAATCTGAGTTGTAGAAAAAAATGGCCCCACCCCATTTTTTTTATTATTTGAATTATTTTTGGCCTAAAATTGATATAACAAGGTGAAAGTTTAAAATGGACTATTTGAGATGTAGGATGTCACTTTCGGAAGAGCTAATGGGGAAAGATATTACTTATTATATAAAAAAAAACTTAACTTATTTGTCTTTCATAATAAAAAGCGGAAAGTTGTGTAAGAAAAAAATTAGACTAAGAACATTCACATAAAGGTTCCATCTTTAATACAAATTAAAGTTTCACAAGAAATTCAATTTCGAAATAAGACTATAAAAGAAGAAGAAAAAAATTCAGGGCGGAAAATGCTAGAAATGAAAAGGTCAGAAAATTTTCGCTTTGTTCCCACAACATGAAGGCCGTTTGTTCGTCAACGTATAAAAATTTGTTGACAACCGTGTCGCGCACACGGTTTCTACCCCCATTCCTCCGTAACACTTTTTTTTCTAGTTCTAATTTTTAAACTGCTTATGAATTCGAGAAAATTTAATATTTTTGTTAAAGGCAGACATGTTCTGAATAGTTTCGTGGTAATGCGGTTGCTCGGCCAATCATGAATTTTCATGGCTGGTTAACACAACGAATTTTCTACTTTATTTACCTTTTCTGTGACCCCAATCATTCTATGTCTCCTAGACAAAAATCCCTTCTTTCTGGCTTAATTTTTCTTCTAAAATCCCTCGTAATCTTCCCTCATATTCGGACTCTTTCATTTATTTTCTACTTATGTCACAATCCATGAGAGTCGCTTTTTAAAAGGAGAAAATAATCATTTTCATGTTCTCCGATGACTCCTTTTTTTATGTAACTTTACGTGTTAAAGTATCACAATGAGAAATGGCCCTGATTCCCTATTATCTAACTTGTTTTCCTTCATTTGCTCAAATTATTTATAAAAAATCAAAAGGAATTTTTTTTAAATAATCTACGGGTCTAAAGGAACCCTTTTCTCAAGGTTTCCTTGAAAACGGCTCACATTGGGGGCAAACTATGGGGGTAAAATGACATTATGTTGTTTAAATAATCTACGTTTCTTAAGGAACCCTTTTCTCAAGGTTTCCTTGAAAATCCTTCCTTTTGAAGCGATCTTTTCCTTTAAATAAAGGGAATCTTCGCTTTTTTTCAAGGTAAACATTGAAAAGAAAGAGGGCACGGGTAGCAACCATGAGGAACGCCGGATTTTGGCTTCTTAAGAATTCCTCAAACGGACGGCTCACATTGGGGGCAAAATAGGGGCAAACAATGGGCAGAAATGGGCAAACTATGGGGCAAAACATATTTGTTGTTTAAATAATCTACGTTTCTTAAGGAACCCTTTTCTCAAGGTTTCCTTGAAAATCCTTCCTCTTGAAGCGATCTTTTCCTTCAAATAAAAGGAATCTTAGCATTTTTTGCAAGGTAAACACTTAAAGAGAAGAGGGCAGTAGCAACCATGAGGAACGCCGGATTTTGGCTTCTTAAGGATTCCACAAACGGACGGCTCACATTAGGGGCAAATTGGGGGCAAACCATGGGCAAATAATGTGGGTAAAATGACATTATTTTGTTTAGATAATCCGTTTCTTAAGGAACCCTTTTCTGAAGGTCTTCTTAAGGACTCCTCAAAAGGCTCTCATTATCCTTTAAAACCTTGCTTAAAGTGTTCAAGGTATCCTTTTAGTTAAGGAAAGGAGTAAGCAAAATTTTCACAATCTTTGACCCCTCTTTCTTTAATCTTTACCTAGCAAACTTTAATCTACAATTTTAAGATCTGTTAATCTGGATTTCCTAAATTGGTAGGTACCAAAACTAACCGAAGTGAAAATTTAAAAAAAAAATCTTTTTAAAAAGATCTCGGTTTTACGTCCCCTTGTTTGCTCGAAATCTCTGGGGGTCAGGTGAGGGGCGCGTTTTTTTTTTTAAAGCGAGAGATCGTTCGGAGCCGTGGGAACCGGTGAAAATAAAGAAGTAAAAGAGAGCGGGGCGCGAAGGCCCCTCCGCCACCCGCCCGGAAGCCGACCTTTTCGTCCAAAGGAACTAGGACACTCGCAAGTCCATGAGCCCTATAACCCTTTGAAAAAATTTATAAAAATTAGAGCGAAAAAATTGATTTATACTTTTTTTTAAGGTTAATTTTATGCGATTTATCACATATAGATTATTAAAAACTTTTAAAGGTTTCTTTACGCTTTCCCAATTAAATCAGTATTCCTAAAATAGATGTTCTCACGGGCATCTGGGCCGGGCGGACTAAAGATAAAACACGAAATCTCTCAGTTGGAAGTGTTTTTTTGACTAAAAAAAGGATGGGGTGAAGGAGAAAAAAAGGACGCTAAAAGCGTTGTCTCGAAACTTGTGCTGGGGGAGGGAGGCCACTAAGTCGGCCAAAAGGAACGGCTTGCGACACCTCTTCGCACTTCGGCCTAATCCCCTTTGAAGTTTTCTGTTCTAAGTGAGTAATAGAACCCGTACGAGTGGAGGACAAATTGGAATAAGAGGGACTTGGGCAATATTCTTTCACCTTCGCGGGAAAAGGTGAGAAGGACAAAAAAACTTTAGTTAAAAAGAGTTTATATTTACGTTATAAGAATCGGGTCTTTTTCGAGATTCATGTCCGTTAGGGGTAAGGCAACAAAAGACAAGGGCTTTAATAGTTAAGAACCCCTTAAAAAACAGATGGCTACCATGAGCTACGTCGAAACTATTTTTTCTCCAGGGTCAACCTTTTTCCTCCTGGGGTAGAGGACAAAAAGAAGCAGAAGAAAAAAAACGGAAGGAGGGGTTCGCAAGGGGCTCCCTTATTTTTAAAGGGGGTGAATACGTGTGCCCCAGGTAGATGTTTAATAGTGGCCGGGGGATATGTGAAAGAGAAGGGTCAGGTGGCTCTCCTCTTTCATCCCTTATGTCTTAAAAAAAAAATAAAAAAATTTTTTTTCCTCTCATATTCCATCTTTTTCGTCAAAATTTAATCAAAAAATAAAAGAACATTTTTAAACTTTATTGTGGTTTTTATACCCTTTGGGTTTGTCACCAAAGGGCTTTGTACCAAATTATATCCATAATAAAAGCCATATAAGGACCCTTTTTCCCTTTTATTAGCGCGTTATCAAGCCTTTTGATTAAGTTCATACAATCTAGTGTGAACATAGAAAAAAAAATTATAACTTTTTATGAAACCTAAAATTTTACCGGTTTTCTCTCTTTCAAAAAGAAAACCTTTACCATATATCATTTTAATTATTGGCAATAATTCATTTTAATTATTCACATTTAAAACAAGGCGTTAAATAAGAATAAAGTAACATTAAATTCCACTACATAAATAACTTTCCCCTTCGTTTTTTATTTTTATTTTTTTTCTAGACCGCGAGGGGTAGTTTTTTCATAAGGCCACTTAAGGGGGGAAAGATTTTTTTAGACGGATTTATAAAAAAAAGATTCCCATGACCCGGGTCCACTCGAGAACGAACTAGCAATTTTCTCAGGGGGTCAACATTTCGAGTAGTTTTCGGTGGGTGAAGAAAAAAGTTAAAGAATTGTTTAAAATCAAAATAGCCTCGTGTGAGTCAAAACCTTGATCGCTAACCCACGGAGATCTACACTCGAGAGCGAAAGTTTGGAATCACATGAAATTGGTTCCGCATACTAAATATTTTTTATTCATCATCAAAATGTCATCATTTGAAGGTTCAACTATCAACTTTAAGTTGATAAAATGATGATTTACAATGATGACATTTTATGATGAATAAAAGCTTGTTTGAAGACCTTCCGACGAAAACTTCCTTAAAGAGAGAAAAATTAAGGAGGGGTAAGTATAACGGAGTGGGAAGTACAAAGGAGGGGAAGTATAAAGGAGGGGAAGTATAAGGAGGGGAAGTATAAAGGAGGGGAAGTATAAAGGAGGGGTAAGTATAACGGAGGGGGAAGTATAAAGAGGGGGATATAAGGGAGGGGAAGTATAAAGGAGGGAAGTAT
>JACGAQ010003771.1:0-24402 GCA_014119065.1 Orius insidiosus
TATGCCCAAACGACAGAAACATTTTTATGGCGAAACTACAAGTCTTTAAAATGAAAGTTTCCTTTATGTTCAACTGCGTTACGTTGAAACGACAAGTTTAAGTCCAAACGACAAATGTTAAATCTCTTCTTTATGGTGAGATGTATTATGTTCAAATGCATTATGCTGAACGTTATCGACTATTCTCTTTATGTTTAATTGCAGATTTTTAATGGTGGACGGTAACTCACTGTTTCCGCTATTTTATGGTCAAATGCATTATGGCAAACTGCATTATGCCGACACGTATACACTCAAACAGGACCATCAGATTCAGCAGGGTCAATATGACTGTCTGTCTCCCACTTTTTTTTTTTTTTTTTTTTTGAGAAAATTCGTGGTTTTTTTTGTGGCATGCCACACATAAAATCCATCAAAATGCAAGGATATAAAATCAATAAAATTAATCATTTACATTATTTAATTATCAATTTTTATACATTCTAAAAAAAATAAATAAAAAAAATAAAACTTTTTTTTCCACAAAATAAATTATGTCCAATTTTGTTATATACAAAAGAGCTTTCAAAATGGCTGATACTATAAATTACTAAGCAAATTTTGGTTTAACTGGAGATCGGAAACTACTAAGCAAATTTTGGTTTATCTGGAGATCGGAACGAGCGAAAAGTGGTCTGAAGGGTAAGAAAAGGATGGAGCCCTATTTTCTCCAAGTTGCTCGCCCGTCGGAAATTCGAGTACGTCGTCAACTTTCAATTTTCCTTTTGAATAGAAGATGTAGTCTAACGTATGGCAAACTTCTCCTTCTTGTCGTACCTTAAAATTTAAAAGATAATAAATATATTTTTGGTTTCTTTTTTTTTAGACTTACTTTCCAGGTGGTGTACGGCGGTTCGCCGCGAGCGTCGCAGTATGCAGAGGCGAGACGTAATCCAGGATGTGAAGTCACACTTGAATAAATAGGCTCTACAGGTTCAGCGTTAAAATCCCCGGTTAAAATAACAGGGCGACCATCAGCTTCAGATGAAACAAATTCTAAAAGGTCTTTTCCCTGTTCGTTCCTCAGAGCAGCCAATAGCGCTCCGTCTTCGCCTTCAAATGTGTCACACGCAAAGTTCCGTCCCACACGACCGATTTCTCAAATTGCCGTAAGTGCCACCTGATTACCTGAACTTTCCAAACTTCTAGAATCCTCGTTGCTGTTTTTGACAAGCTCAAACTTGCTCGTACGGAAAAATATGGCGCATCCGTCGGGTCCGTTGTTGTCTTTTACATAAACGCATGGAGAATCTGGCTTAGGAAAAAACATCCCTTCATCCCTTGAGTACCAAGAACTTTTTTCAAATAGTTAAAATGATCTACTTCCTAAAATAAAATAGGTTAAAAATTGGTTAAGCAAATTAATATTATTATCTTACCTGAAGGCATATAATATCGGGAGAAACGAACTATTTCTTGTGTCAATAAATTTCTTCTTCGCCTCCAGTCAAGGGCTTCTACAGGGCAGCGAACGAAATTGTCATACTTAAGTCCCAATGCTAAAAAAAAAGGTTAGTTCTATGGTAAACTATGGTAGCACACTCTCTTTTTAAAAAAAAGAACTAATAAAAGAGATAGAAAAATGTGATGAGAAAAATGATAGAGATAGAAAAGTTTTTTCTATTTTTTTCAAAAATTAAAATTTTTAGCGACTTTTACTTGTCAAAAAGTGATTTTAAAAGTAGAAATTTAAGTGATGAAGGTTATTACTTTGAGAGAGGAGGTTCCACTGAAGTACTCTGACAGAAGAAGGATCCTTTAATGGCGGCACTTCACCTAAAAATCAATCATTATTATTTTGTTTTATTTTTGTTTCTTTACTTTACATTGATAATTTGAAAGATCGACGTGTCCGGCGGATCTGAAGGGGCGTGGAAGAACGTTTTTTTCGCCTTGTAACTGTGATCTGCAGTTGAGTAGGTCCTCTTTTGTCATCTGCTCGGGAAGTACGACGTCGTTATCTTGGGCGTCTTCGTTCATTTTTCGGGGCAGACGTAAAACTTCCCATTCTGAAAAACCAAATTGAACATTAGAACTACTAGTCTGGAGCTGTCCACGAAGTAACAATATAGGAGGGGGAAGTATAATGGAGAGGGAAGTATAACGGAGGGGAGGTATATCGGAGGGAAGGTCCATCGAAGGGGGAAGCATAAGAGAGGAGAAGGTACAACGGGGGAAGTATAAGGGAGGGGAAGGTACACAAAGGGGGAAGTATAAGGTAGGGGAAGTATAACGGAGGGGAGGATAACGGAGGGGGAAATAGGAGAAGGGAAGTATGACATTTTATTTACGATTTTCCTGAAAATTGAATTTTTAAACAATTTTTGAAAAAAATATAGACCTACTTTTTCCCGATTTTATGAGTACCTACCTAAATCATTGTTTTTGTACCTACGATTTTATGACGATTTTTTAAAGAAAATAAAAAAAATTTTCGTTTTTTTTACTTGCAAAAACTTACGATTTTCTTTTTAAAAATCGTAAAAAAAGATGATTTTTTGATAAAATTATTTTTGAAAATTCGATTTTTGATCGTTTGGCCGTCCGGCCGTACTTTTTATTTACATAAATTAAGGACAAAAGTTTGGACTTTTCAGGAGGGTATAATCGGGTTTTATGCACGGCATATCGTAATTATATTTTTTTCACTATGATTACGATTATGGATATGATTATTACAGTTTATTTACGTTTTTCCAGGAATCGAATTTTTTTAAAAAGTATAGAAAAATTTAAAAAAAATTATCAAACATACTTTTTTCAATTTTTTGAGTAAATTATTTAAAGAAACTACGATTTTATGACGATTTTTAAAGAAAATAAAAAAAATTTTCGTTTTTTTTACTTGCAAAAACTTACGATTTTCTTTTTAAAATCGTAAAAAAGATGATTTTTTTGATAAAATTATTTTTGAAATTCGATTTTTGATCGTTTGGCCGTCCGGCCGTACTTTTATTTACATAAATTAAGGACAAAAGTTTGGACTTTTCAGGAGGGTATAATCGGGTTTTATGCACGGCATAATCGTAATTATATTTTTTTCACTATGATTACGATTATGGATATGATTATGATTACAGTTTATTTACGTTTTTCCAGGAAATCGAATTTTTTTAAAAAGTATAGAAAAATTTAAAAATTATCAAACATACTTTTTTTTCAATTTTTGAGTAAATTATTTAAAGAAATTAACACTTTTCGTTTATTTAAAAAAAAAACAAAATTTTTTTATAAAATTAATTTAAAAATTTTGTATAAAATTAATTAAAAAAAAAATTTTATATAAAATCAGTAAAACAAATGATTTTAAATAATTTTATTTAAAAAAAAAATCATAAAAAGACGATTTTTTGAGAAAAAAACCATAATGGGTAGGTACAATTTTTAAGAAAATCATTTAAAAATATATAATTTTCTGGAAAATTGTAAATAGGTACGATTCTACGATTACAAACGTAGGTAATCGTAATCATATCCTTAATCATAATCATAATCTAATAATATCATAAGATCATAATCGTAATCGTAAGATGTAGAAGATCTGGATTGGAAAGAAATATTCGGATAGAGTTCGTACAAGTAAACTAGATTTAAAAATATTTTGATTTCCGTGATATTTTTAAAAATGAGAAATTTGTGTTTGTTTACTTTTTTTTCATTGATATTTTGAAAAAAATTGATTATTAATTTTTCTTACCTGACGAGATATAGAGAAGATGTTTAGGCGGTACGAATCCAGGATGTTCGCCCCAATCCGAGTTCGATCCTCCGGGCCTGAAGACGTCTTCGTGCTGCCGGTGAAGTCATCATATCCGCCCTCGCCATCGACTCCGCCACTTGATAGGAGTCCCTGATGCTTAAAGAGACGGCATCGAGACACCTTCACGTAAACCACCTACAGGAGGCATCACTTTGAATTTAAGAACTTAAGAAAAAACACTTCGAAAAAAAAGTTAAAAATCAATTCCGATGTCTTGTGTCGGATGCGAGTGTCGTCCGGTTCCGTGTTCCGTTTGTAAGTGAGGAGGTCTTTGACGTTCTGTCGTTCTGCGTGATTTTTTTCTATGTTGGAGAGGGGTGTGAAAGGGTGGGGGCTACCCGTGATCTATCGCAGGTAATAACCATTAAGAAACCCTTCATCCCCACCCTTTTGGGTCTTAAAAACCACAATTTTCACCACCCCCATTAAAAATTATAAAACTAATTTTTTTCATCGAATAAGTAAGTAGCCATTAAATACTAGTTCATGCAAAACATCGGTAGGAGCTGTAAGCTCAGATCAGCCATTGATTTATTTAGTTCTAGCAAAACGCCTCCATGAGCTCCACCATCGTAAAACTATTGAAATGATAGTATTACCTAACGAATTTCGATAACTTGATCTCAGAGGCTGTTCGTTTCGTTAAAAGAAGATGTTAAAACGCCAAAAGGGATGTTTTTAAGTCATAAATTTAGGAAAATGACCGGATTAAAGATGCTTGACGCCGGGGAACTGTTAAAAAGGGTTTTTGTAGACATGAAAATCGAGCAAAACGACTTTTTGCCCGGTAAAAAAAATTTTAAAGCCAAAATATAATTGATTTTTTCTAGACCAGATAATCTAGGAAAACGCCTCTTTGGGATATTTTACCAGATAGAGGAGGCTAAGTCCTAAAGTCCGCACATAATTGTAAAATTATGTGAATTTTCCGGAGATTGCGGAGCCATCAATCAAATTTAGTTTATGCAAAATGACACCAGGGGCGATTCTTTTAACCAGTTTTGTTTCTAATTTTTCCTCTGCGATGTTTACAAGTTCGGAGAGGAGGCTGAGTCCTAAAGTCCGCACATAATTAATTATGTGAATTTTCCGGAGATTGCGGAGCCATCAATCAAATTAAGTTTATGCAAAATCACACCAGGGTCGATTGTTGTAACCTGTTTTATTTCTAATTTTTCCTCTGCGATGTTTACAAGTTCGGAGAGGAGGCCAAGTCCTAAAGTCCGCACATAATTGTAAAATTATGTGAATTTCCGGAGATTGCGGAGCCATCAATCAAATTTAGTTTATGCAAAATGACACCAGGGGCGATTCTTTTAACCAGTTTTGTTTCTAATTTTTCCTCTGCGATGTTTACAAGTTCGGAGAGGAGACTAGAGGAGGCTTAGTCCTCAAGTCCGCCAATTCTAAAATGATGTGAATTTTCCGGAGATTGCGGAGCCATCAATCAAATTTAGTTTATGCAATATGACACCAGAGTCGATTCTTTTAACCTGTTTTGTGTCTAATTTTTCCTCTGCGATGTTTACAAGTTAGGAGAGGAGGCTAAGTCCTAAAGTCCGCACATAATTGTAAAATTATGTGAATTTTCCGGAGATTGCGGAGCCATCATTGAAATTTAGTTTATGCAAAATGACACCAGAGTCGATTCTTTTAACCTGTTTTGTGTCTAATTTTTCCTCTGCGATGTTTACAAGTTCGGAGAGGAGGCTAAGTCTTAAAGTCCGCACATAATTGTAAAATTATGCGAATTTTCCGGAGATCGCGGAGCCATTAATCAAATTTAGTTTATGCAAAATGACACCAGGGGCGATTGTTTTAACCGGTTTTGTTTCTAATTTTTCCTCTGCGATGTTTACAAGTTCGGAGAGGAGGCTGAGTCCTAAAGTCCGCACATAATTAATTATGTGAATTTTCCGGAGATTGCGGAGCCATCAATCAAATTAAGTTTATGCAAAATCACACCAGGGTCGATTGTTGTAACCTGTTTTATTTCTAATTTTTCCTCTGCGATGTTTACACGTTCGGAGAGGAGGCCAAGTCCTAAAGTCCGCACATAATTGTAAAATTATGTGAATTTTCCGGAGATTGCGGAGCCATCAATCAAATTTAGTTTATGCAAAATGACACCGAGGACTCGCTTTCCGCCCTCCACCGTTGGCCGCCGAAGCGTTGCCCAGGGTTCACGACGTGGACGTGGTGGTAGGACTTAGGGCAATGTCGGCCAGATGGTCGACTGTTGGCATTTCTCAAGATTTATTAGGACTTTCGAGGAAGCACCCAAAAGCCCCCTTGAGACCAATGAGCCCTCATTTGAACCCCTAACCATCCCTAACCATCCCTAACCATCCTAACCATCCCTAACCATCCCTAACCATCCCTAACCATCCCTAACCATCCCTAACCATCCCTAACCATCCCTAACCATCCCTAACCATCCCTAACCATCCTGAAGTGACGTTGATAGAGAATAGATATTTCTCACTTCGTCATATTTTCTGCAGAAAACCAAAACATGCTTTACCGAAAGTTCTTCATCGCAGACCTCACAGATAGGCGGGGGAAGCCTCCCCATTAGATGCCCCTTGCTGAAACGGCAGTGACCTACTCGTAGACGAGCCAGCACCACTTCCTCACTACGACTTTTTCTGTAAGAGGTTGGCCAGGCCGCGGTGGCCGGTTTAATCTCTCGCAACTTATTTTCTCTTATTTCCAGCCATTTTCTATGCCACGCAGAAACCACCATGTCCTCGAGGACGGGCATAATTTCCTGGCGCCCTACCCCCGAGACCTCCAAACCATCCCCAGCCGCGGCCTTGGCCGCCACATCGGCTGCTTCATTTCCCAGTACTCCACAATGCCCGGGTGTCCATAGGAACACCACCCTCTTTTTTCGATTCTCAAACTCCTTTAAGGCGTAGTAGATGTCAACGTATAATGGCTCATCCGAAAAATGTTCCTCTTTAGCGCCACCAATGCAGATTTTGAGTCGGAACAGACTACTAGGAGCTCACTATGAGGATTTAATATGCTAAGTGCTTTTTGTATGGCCACCAACTCTGCGCTGTAGCTGCTACAGATACTGTTCAACTTAAACTTAAAATTCCTACCTTCACTAACAAAAGCTGATCCTACTCCTAGTTCACTTTTGGATCCATCGGTATAAACAAATTCGGCTTCTGGATAGAGGGACTTAACTCTCAAAAACTCTTGTTGAAAAACGTAGTTCGGCGTACTGGCGTTATTAAGCTTATCAGAGAGCAGAATGACTTTAGGTTTTGGTATAAGCCAAGGAGGAACTGCTGAGACGGTTTCCTTTCTCACCTGGGGAATTTCAAACTGCATACCAGATAAGAGTGTGGAGATACGACCCGAAAAAGTTGGAAGAGCGATTTGGGGGGGATTAGGAACGGCGAATAAGTGATTTAGGGGATGAGACGGGGAAGCGACAATGCTCAGATAAAACTTCAGGTCTAGAAGGTTCCGCCTGTAACAGAGGGGCAACTCCCCAGCTTCTGAGTGGAGACTGGTAACAGGACTAGAACGGAAAGCGCCGGTGGCTATTCTAATTCCTGCGTTCTGAATAGGGTCTAACATGCAGATCCTCTTTTCCGATGCAGAGCCGTACGCATTGCATCCATAGTCCAAACAAGACCGAACCAGACTTTTGTAAAGCCGTAAAAGACTTTTACGATCATCACCCCAGGTATTCGAGCTTACTGTCCTTAGTAGATTCAAGGCTTGGTAGCACTTTCCCTTTAATTTCTTCAAATGAGCTACCCAATTTAGCGTTCTATCAAAGGTCAGTCCTAAGTAGACAGCATTATCGACGAACCCGATTCTCTTGTTTGCAATATATAAATCTGGATATGATGGGGGGCGTCTAGCAGAGAACATTATGGCCTGGGTTTTACTGGTTGAAATCGAAAAACCTTTTTTACTCAACCATTTGCTCACAGAGTTAAGGCTCTGTTGAACCTCTTCTCCAAGGTCCTCAGTGTTTTTCCCCTGACAGTACAAAACAAGATCGTCAGCATATAACATACCTTTACAGGGTAATTTTATCTTCCTGAGCACCCCATTTAAGGCCAGACAGAAAAGTGTTGGACTGAGCACACTGCCTTGGGGTACACCATTTTCCTGAGAAAAGTTCTCTGAAAAAGTAGTACCGCATCTTACCCTAAAAACGCGCTCTTTTAAGAAGTTTGAAATAAAAGCAAGAATATGGCCGTCAATTCCTAGATCGAGGAGATTGTCCAGAATTAACCGCCTCCATGTCCTATCAAAGGCATTTTGCATATCTATAAAGACTGCTAAAAGTTTTTCCTTTTGCCTGAAAGCTTCTCGTACTACATACTCCAGTTGGACTAGGTTATCTCGGGTCCCTCTCTTTTTTCTGAAACCACTCTGCCACTCTGGCAGCAGACCCTGACTTTCTAGGTGCCAAAGTAACCTATTTAGTACCATTTTTTCAACTAGCTTACACATAGAACTGGTGAGAGCAATTGGACGATAACTACAAGCTTCGTGTTTTGGCTTACCATTTTTTAGGATAGGGATCGTGACTGCGGACCTCCAGATGAGGGGGAATTCTCTATTCATAAAAATCCTGTTTATGATTTCGAGAGTTGTCGATTTTCCTCTATCTCCTAGATGCTTAATAAAGCCAATGCATATCCCATCCGGGCCAGGGGAAGTATCCTTTCGGGATCCAATGGCAACCAAGAGTTCCTCCTTGGTAAAAGGAACATTTAGGGGGTCCGTCGGATGGGAAATTATTGCGAGTGGTTCGCTCTCGCGCATATTTTTTGTTTCAATAAACATGGGGTCATAATTGTCTGTGGAGGACACATTGTGATAGTGCCTAGCTAGTGCGTCGGCAATGTCTTTCTGATCGATTTTATATTCTCCCGTTACCAGTTTTAAAAAGGATATTGGAGAGGAATTTTGATTTCCCTTAATGTTTTAATGGTGTCCCAATACATGGAGACTGGAGCGTCAGAGGAGACGTTTTCAAGAAATTTAATCCAAGATTCCTTTTTACTTTTTTTACAACATATCGCGCGTGGATTTTTGCCGTCCTAAATTCTTCATAAGTCTCTGACGAGGGTTGACGACGGAAATGGTGTTGAGCTCTTTTCCGGAGCGCGACGGCCTTTTTGCACTCCTCATTCCACCAGGGAACTTTTTTCCGTGGCCTACTGTCAGGTGATGATTTCGGCACTGAAAGACTAGCAGCTCTAATGAGTTCTTTATTGAAATCACAGAGTAAATTGTCTATGTCGGGATCAGACAGATTAAGTTGATTTAAATTTACTGATTCTTCATAGGCCTGCCAATCTGCTTTCTTTATTTGCCATTTTGCAATGGTAGTCGGAAAGATAGAATGCAGGGTAGAAGTTATTATAACGGGAAAGTGATCGCTCCCATGCAGGTCATTCAACGCCTGCCATGTCAGATGAGGACTTAATGACGGACTAACTAGGGTTAGATCTATACAGGAAGTTTTTCCCGATCGCGGACATAAATACGTAGCGGCTCCGTCGTTTAGGACGTTTAGATTATGGTGCTCTAAGAAGTTTTCTATCGCTCTACCATTTCCATCGTGTGTGTCACTACCCCAGATAGGGTTGTGAGAATTGAAATCGCCTAATAATATTAATGGTCGGGGCAACTGGCTATATATGATTGCAAGATCATTCTCAGTAAGGGTGTTGGGGAAATACAAGGAAACGACCGTGACTTGCGGGGGAGTGAGAATTCTGATAGCAACGATTTGGTAATTTAGGTTTATATTAATTTCCTTAAAAGGGATAGTATTTTAACCAGAATGCACACTCCCCGCACGCAATCTGTCCACTTGTACAGTCTTTGCGGACTTGTAAAAAATTTTTAAAAGAGAAGATTTTTTGCGAAGGTTTAAGGTGCGTTTCTTGAATACATAAAATATCTAGGTTTAGGTTTTGTTGTAAGAGGCTTAAATCGTCTATGCGACGATTCAAGCCATTTGTGTTCCACTGTAGTATTTTTAGCTGATTATTCGTGTTGGGGGTATTTTGTAATCGATTCATGTTGGAGGAGGTTTGTATACGATTCATGTTGATTTTTTGGATCCTTTCTTTTGCCCAGTGTTTGTTTGTCTGTTTTGAATTTTATTCTTCCCGCCGATCTCAGCTGTGGCTGGTCGTTTGGTAGATTCTAAGTTGCCACGGCCTGCCTTCTGTAGGGATGAGTTTTGAGAATGGGTCAAGATGGGTAATTGTTCAGAGCGTGCACCTGGGATTGCAGGAACGGCCAAGGGTAAGCCTGGGGTTAATTGGGAGGAAAGTAAGTTCATGATACCCGCAAATTGTCTTGTTAGCGTGTCTACGGATCGAGTGAGTATAGTAACCTGGGCCAATAGCTGGTCAACTCGGGGATCATAATTAAGGGTTGGATTTTTCTGTGCAATTGAGGTTCCAGGAATCAGTTGGGTCTTGCAAACTATATCATCGCGGTCACATCGTTCACTCTTTGGAGAATCTTGAGCGGTCATTTTTGTCCTGCTTTCTTGCCTTTTAACAATTTGCTCAGCTTGCTTGTAGCTGACTATATCACGGCCTCTAATTTGTTCTATCAATTTTTCCTTCTGATAAGATGGGCAATTACGATCAGTGGCGCAATGGGGGCCAGAGCAGTTTATGCATTTTACAGGGCCCAAACATCCTTCCCCCTTTTTATGGTCATCCTCCCCACAGTTCTTACATTTCTCTGGCATCTCGCACGAAGATTTTACATGTCGGAATTTGTAACACGAGAAACATTGAAGTGGGTTGGGGACGTACGGTCTGACGCTAACAGAAAGAAATTCAAAGTTAATCTTTTCCGGGATTTCAGGCCGTTCAAAGGTGAGCACCAGAACCGGGGTCGCGAGTTTCCCCCCGTCAGGAGCGACTTTAGAGATTCTTCGAACCCCGGTCACCCCTTGCGGTTCGAGTTCAAGTTTTATTTCGATTTCATCGCATTTTATGAGCTCCGGGGCGTAGACAACTCCCTTTGAAAAATTAAGGGACTTGTGAAATTCATATCTGATTTTCCTACCGTCATACATGGAGGCGTGTTTAAGATTGAGAAAATCATTTTCGTCGACAATTGTGATCAATATCGTCCCATCCCGTAAGAATTTTAAAGTCAAGTTTGGGCAGTAGGATTTGAAAAACCTTACTACTTTGAAAGGGCTGAAGTCGTTAAAAGTACTTTGGGACAAATCATCGTTTTTTTGTAAAGATGCTACGACGAATTTTCGCGTCCAAACAAGAGGTTTACGGAAAAATGCTTCCATATCCATTTCCGGGATATCAGAGGGCAAAGTCTGATTCTCGGCTTCGGGTTCCATGAACGTTTTTAGAGAATTAAAAAAAAGAAATTAAAATTATAGAAACACTTTTATAAAAAGGGGATTCAATCAGAAGACCTTTTTCTGATTGAACCAAAATATTTACAAAAATTAATTAAAAATAAAAATACACCTGTTGGGAGCAGTCAAAAATTAGAGAAAATTTCAGGACTTCGAAAGATTCTTTTTTTTTTGGTTTAAGACGCAAGGGCGTCAAACAGAGAAAAATAAAAAATTAAAAGGGGTACTCCCTGAGTATCCTTTTTCCAAGAAGGAAGAAAAAGATAGGTAGATGAAATCTCGAAAAAGCAAGGTTGAAAGTGAGGAAGAACAACACAGACACCAATGTTATCTCTAGGAGAGACGGATCAAGACTGTAATTTCTCTTTAAAAACGGCAATGGACTTCGCGCCATATAAATAGCTTTTTGAGATTCATCACTTGGAATCCCGTTTATAACGTGTTCCATTAACGATTCATCGTCTATTTCGCTTAGATTTGCGATCTCTTTCATTTTCAAAAAGTATTTTTTGAATGATTCGTCATTGTTTTTTCGAGTTAAACTTAATTTTTTATGAATTTCAGCGGCTGAGGTCTTGACTTTGAATTCGGTTAAAAGAGCTCTTTTCAACAATCCCCAAGTTTTAAATCCAGACTCGCCACGGAGAAATAAGGCTGCCGTGCCAGTTAACAACCTTTTCGCAAAAATAAGTGTTTCCAAATCATTCCAGCTTACCAAACTTGCTGTTTCGTCGATCTGTTCAATCCATCTATCCACTGTGTATTCATCGTCGCCGGAGAACGGAATTAAAGAGTCTTGAAGGTCTTTAAAAGAAAACCGTGGAAGAGCGTCATCGCTCGAGTTGAAATCGCTTTGATTTTTCTTAGGCGGCATCTTGAATATCCACTTATATTATTGTCCTCGACTAAAAGATTCCTCTATCCCGGAACGGACCCCCAAAATTACTGTGGGATTTTGAGGAGAGTAGAGGGAACATTAATTTAAACGAATATTCACACGAAAACTATCTTTATTTTAACACATTAAAGAAAACTCTTTTACACATAAAGAAAGTACTTGATATTCAAATAAAAGTCACAAATTCGTCGAGGCTCTCTAAATTTCTCACAGTTAAAAAAAACAAACTCACAAAATTAGAACTCACGTTACTCAATTCTCGCAATCGCCGGGCGCGCTCTTTTCTTATCACTCCCAACCCCAACTTCCCTCCAGTCAGGGCTACCAACCGACAAAATATCCCACATTAATTACTAATGAATAATGCTTAAATTAAAAATAATTGTGTTTGATTATCACTTTATCAGTTATCACGTTATTGATAACATGAGGTTATCGCTGTTATAAGACAAAATTGCCAACGGTATAACCAAAATTTCCCACTGAAGCATCACAAATTCACTGGGCACAGTTGGGTCTGTAGATTAATAAGAAATTTTATCAATGCTCCACTAAAAAGTATATTTATTTTACCTACATTGAATTCATGCAATAAAATATACCTATTTTGGAGAACATAAAAAAGTAATAGTCTGGAGCTGGCTCCGACGATAATTTCCCAATGAGAAGGAACAATACAGGAGGGAAGTATAAGGGAGGGGGAAGTATTAGGGAGGGGAAGTACCAGTAATCACTAATTAATATATTGCCTGTAAACAAGCATTTCACGACGCAACCAAGTGGTGCTTGAAAACGGGAGCACGGGCGCTTCATCACTCCTCAAATTTTCATTTGTCATCTGACCCCTCAAGACTTAACGGTCATGTTGGTTTAGTATCTCAAGCGCCTCGATTTTCAAAGAGACCCTGATTTTGTTATAGGTAGGCCTTTTTGTTTATAGGTAGGTAAAATCATTGAAATAATTTATCGTAATCGAAGGAAGAGATTGTGAAAAAAAGAAGAAATTGGAGTTAATTAATCAAAAGAAATGATCTCTGAGATTGTTAAGGTCTTATTTTCAACCGAGAAGTAAAGTCATTTACAAAAAGTAAAGTTATTTGGGTTATCGATCATGCGTAATCTCGCAAATGGGGAACGTATATTTGTTGCAATTAAAAGTTGCAGAGGGAGAAAAAATGAAAAAAACGGATATTCCACGACCGGTTTCGGCGTAATACGCCGTATCAGGTGGACTATTTCCTTATTTTTCATTCTCCTACACTTTTTACTTGACTTTCTTTCATTAGACGGTATTATGGACTCCGCAGGAAGGTGGACAAACTATCCGTTTATTCGGCACCTCCCCCAACCCCACTACCTACAAATTGTCACTACACCACCTCTTTTTATACCTATTAAGGAATTCTAAAGTATTTTATACTATTTATAATATTAGGTATAAAAAGAGGTGGTGTAGTGACAATTAGTAGGTAGTGGGTTTGGGGGAGGTGCCGAATAAACGGATAGTTTGTCCACCTTCCCGCGGGGTCCATAATACCGTCTAATGAAAGTCAAGTAAAAAGTGTAGGAGAATGAAAAATAAGGAAATAGTCCACCTGATGAGGCGTATTCCATTCTATCTCCCTCTGTAACTTTTAATTGCAGTAAAGTTATTCTTCAACTCCCAAAATGGGCATATCCCAGCTAAAGAAATCAATATATTTCCTTCAATTTATTTATATAATCGGTCAATTTTAGTCCGTATTTCTTGAAATATAGTAAAAATTTCTACCAAAATGATTATAATACTGATTTTGTACTTAATTATGACAAAAATAGATAAATCTATTGAAAAGTTCTTCGGGTATTACAAGCAGTAGACTCCCAATGTTGGGATCTTCTATTGTTTGCGACGAAAATTAGTCGGCCTCCACTCAAAATATGTCAAAGATGTACTCGAGTGGACAGCATTGGACACTGCGCCAGCTCTTCATGAAGTTTTAAATGAATAAAAATCAAATACAAAAATATTAATGGTGAAATTTTTTAGGCTGTCATCCATAAATCAATTTTACCCTCAGTAATCTTTTTGTGTGAAAAGCTGTTTGGGTTTATGAAAGGTAGGCTGTGACTCGTATCATCTTTGAATTTTTCCTGTTGAAAATTTGTAGTAGCAACATGAAAACTTAGTTTCTATTCCTCAAATCCAGGACAGTTAAACACATGGAGGAGGGAAAAAAGAGTTTTTCACCTTGGGAGATTCCATTTCCCATTGGGATTGATTGGAGGGGACCATTTCCGACAAATTTAAAAAAAAAAGCCAAATTTTAGCGTTTTTCGCTCTAAAATCCGTTAATAATTACGTAAGAGTCAATTTTTTTTATTCAACTTGTTTTTGTCCGAAGATTCCAACTATGTTTAATAAGTTTAAGCATCTTTGCATTTGGCATCACGAGATGTCGTCGCTGATGGTCTTATTTTAAGTTAGAACCCCAATTTCTCATTCCCGAAATGAAAATTAGCGGTATTTTTATGAAAATTTTCATACGGACCAAAATTTATGAAATAACTAGAGCGGCTTTTGTAGTTGTGCATCTTAAAGAAAAAAAAAATCCTTGAAGAAACCGTAAACTTTTATTTCTAAAATAAAAAATTAGAGTTTTGACTAGAAATAAGGCCGTTAACGACAACATTTCGTGATGGAGAATGCGAAGATGCTTGACTTTGTGATTGTTGGAATCTTCAGGCAAACAAAGTTGAATATTAAAAAAATAAATGAGTCTGTTAGGTCGATTTTGACTGATATTAATGCGAAAAACGCAAAAATTTGACATTTTTTAAAGATGCCAAAAATGGTCATATTAGGAATAGTCTAATCAATTTGAGATTTTGCGTGGATTTCGAGCCTGAAGTAAAAAATAGGGTAATTAAGTAAAATATAGAAAAACGTAGTTAGATTCTGTTGGAGGCACCCTCCATATCTAAGCTGATCGAGTTGTGATTTATTAGACTCCAATGATTTTTAGTAAATATGTTGTGGTACCCACACAGATTTTATTTTTTATTTTTCTGCTAGACAAATTCGTGGGTACCCAACATATGATTTATAAATTATGATCAGTCAAGTACATCATACACAACACAACTTCTTTCTTTCTAAATTGGTGGCGATAAACCATCCCACAAATTCTTCCTCTCCTTTGAGAAAGGTTTCGTTTTCGCACCCAATGAATACTTCTCCCACGAGAAGAAGAAATTTTTTTGAAGAAATTAAAAAAGAAATATTTTTAAACGTCGATATTTGATAATTTTTCAAGCTGAGATTCAACAGTTCCGGGTTAGGGTTGGGAAAACCAAATCAGGTAAAAATCGGGGCATTCAAACTTTTCTTTTGTCTAATGGGTCAAGAGCCTTCAATTCCTTCTTTGTTTAATAATCGCCTCCCCATTTTTATCTTCCACGAAACTACTCATTTTCTTCTAGACCTTTCTAAAATGTAGAAAAAAAAAATTGTTATATCGGTTTTTTCTATTATACATTGATTTTTTAAAACTTTAAAACGCTTGTTCTAGAACGTTCGCCATGCCATCAAAGTGAGAGCATGGAGGCCCTCCCCAAACGACAAGTCACTAACCTATGGGAAGAGAAACTTCTTGCAATTGGTGACTTTCTTTTCAAGAATATAAATATTACCCGGGAGTTTTGTGATGGTGATTAAAGTTTCTTTTCATCGAAATCTATTTAAATTAGATAGTCCCTCTCACGTTTTCTTCCCTCTCATCAGCCTGGCCGACGCAAGCTCCTCCGCCCTCTTTTTTGGAGTACTTTTTTAAAAATAATTTTTAAACATATTTTTAGAAAAATAATTAAGGGTGATATTCGAAATAGCTAATAAAATCCTGAAGTCTGGCGGGTCGAGGCCCATTAAATTTTAATCCTTCTTTTGTGTGCAAGGGCAAGAAAATCACCCCCTTATTTTTATCTTCAACCGTTCTGGAAATAATTTTTTTTCGTTCTAGAACTTTCTAAAATACAAAATAAAAAAAATTAAAATGTTTAATTTATTTATGTTTGCAATGTCTAGTTCACAGATCAAACGATAAGGGCAATATTGAGAAGGGGGTATCAACTTCCCCGCCAACCGATGTACACTGTAGAGTAAGAGGAGAGATAGAGCACCCGTACTCCCGTTTTCAAAGCTCCCCTTGGTGACTTCGCGAAACGCTTGTTAACAGATGTGTAATATATTAATCATTGACATCAGATTAGTTAGGAGCAATGTTGTCGAATTGTCTAAAACTATTAAATCCGTTGCGAACAACTACTGCTTTTTCTTAGGTGATCGGTCGAACATTTCGAAATTGCCCTCAACATTTATTTTGTTATAAAATGAATTAATCAAGTGATTACTGATTAGTTAGATGATAAGTTATAGATTAGTCTAAACTCCCTAATCCCTGAGAATATTACAGGCTTTTCGCAGGACTTCCTCCTTCAATATTCCGTTCATTTTTTAGAAACCGTGTTCTCCCTGATAACAAGCATTTCGCGACGCCACCAAGGGAAGCTATGAAAACGGCAGCACGGGCGATTAATCTCTCCTTTATCTCTATAGTGTACATCGGAGGGTGGGGAAGTTGATATCATAACTTTTTCTGGCTGCTATATAAGGGTTTTCGCGAGGCGGGGTGTTTTTACACGGAGTGTTTTTGATAGCGATATCATATATTTTTGTAGTTTTAATTATTACTATTGAAAAGACTTTTAGAAGTCATACATTTTTTGAGGGGCGGGGGGGGGGGGGGGGGTCAGATAATGGGTAAACTTTTTTAAAAGGCATTGGCAAAAGTTAAACGAAAAGGAATTTCAGTGCGAAATTTCAAGTTGATTGGTCCATTCCCCCAGGCTCTCGTCAAAGTGGGAGAATTACCCTCAGATTTAAGTTTTTTATTCCTAACTTTTTTTTTGGGTTGAGATAATTGGTTAAATCTTTAAAAAGGCACTGGCTCAAATCGAAAGGAACCTCTGTGCAAAATTTCAAGTCAATCGGTGCACTAGTAGAGGCTGTAGCCCTGACTAGAGAAAAAGAAGAACAGGCCTAAGGCGAAAAACCGGGTTTTGAAGTGCTATATCTCGGCACCCTGACTGCCTATTGAGTTTTGCTTGACGGGGCGGATCCCTACCGCGTTCTTAGATGGGCGCCATGTCCATTCATCGAAACGAAACGGTTTGAAATTTTTAAAGGTAAAAAAATAGAGGAAAACGACTAAAAATTAGATAAAATTGGTGTTTTTAAGTTAGGAAACCAACTGGAAAGTCAGAAACATCAACGTTCGGGAGAACGGTAGTTGCAAACATCATTAAAGTCTCCAATTTAAAACGTACCAATTTAAAGAACGTAAAAACTTTGAAATTAAGTAAATACTACGGAGAAAAAATAACATGATTGAAACGAGTACAATATGCTCAAAAACAATTTTGAGATTAACCAAAGTTTTAAAAATAAATGATATTCATATTGTTTTATTGTCTCCGATTTCGATTGTGTCCATGAAATAACTGATCGGGATTTGTACAAGAAGAGTCTGGTCAGTATAGTCGTTCTTTTGGCATCGGAAGTCAAATGCTTTGGAAAAGCAAAAATCACGTCATTGACCGGCGGAACATGCATACAAAAAACTCGGTAGCAACGCTTATTTCGTGTCGTATCACTTTTCTCCGTACTAGCTGTCCGTATTAAAGGTTTTTACTGCTGATCACATTGAGTTCGCCGTCGAAAAATTGATCGTCCACAATTTTTTCGCCGTGAGTATTTTCAGCGATAACTCCTTCATTTACAATTTATGAATTTTGAAAATAACGGAATGTATGGCTAATATTCCATTGCCGGAACACCTCACTGACTTTCCATTCGTTAAAAAATGATTATTCTATTCAATTAGAGATGACGAATGGATCATTTTTGAATTAGAATCAGGTGTTTTTATGGAGACTTGTCCTGAATATGGGTTATGCGACCAACATGAAGAATGCAAAACGAGAAATCCTTCACAGCGCAAAAAACGATGGTTTCCAATGTTACATGGGCATTATTAGCGCCAGACTCCCAATGTCGGGAACTTCTATTGTTTGCAAACACAAATTAGTGGGCGTCTACTCAAAATATGACGATGATGTACTCGAGAGGACAGCATTGGACACTGAGCCAGCTCTTAGTTTTGATCATGAAGTATGAAATAAATAAAAATCAATGACAAAAATTAAGGGTTATTGTGAGGGAGAGAGAATGAAAACGGATATTCCACGACCGGTTTCGGCGTAATACGCCTCTTCAGGTGGACTATTTCCTTATTTTTCACTCTCATCTCATTTTCTACTTGACCTTTACTATGTGGTATAAGTGAGACCGCGGGAAGGTAACAGAATCTGTCTGTTTTTAAGACCCCTCCGTTGTCTCTATACCTCCCAGTATCGGCCATACACTACCTCCTTTATATGGGCAGATGCCCCTTTGTTTTTTTTTTCACGGTCGTGGAATATCCGTTTTTTCATTCTCTCTCCCTCACAATAACCCCTAATAAATGATAAAATTCATTGATATTTCCCTAGAAATGGTGTTCTTCAAGGGCTTGAAGTTTTGACGCCGGTTGAATCGCGTTCTTTCAACGTACCCAGCGATGGAGGATACGAACCCATCGAAACGGATGCTCTCTCCATCTACCTCAGTGAGTATCTCTAGCGATCACTAAATGTGGCGTTTTCCTCGGTTTTTTTTAAACCTCATTATCAAAATTCTGGGCGTTTTCCTTATTTGGCAGAGAGACCATCTTTTTGGTGGTTTTTCTTTATAATTGGCCAAGAAACCCTCTTTTACTGGATTTTTAGAGGTTTTTCTCGTTTTTTAATGGTGAAGCCGCCTCTGCCAAAATTGTCAGGAGGTTTCTTCGGTTTTTGGCCAATAAAACCTACTTTTTAAGCAGGTTGTTGACGTATCTCTTGGTTTTTTGACAAAAAAAATAATTTTCAAAAGACGTTTCAACATTTCTTGGTGTTTTGACCAAAAAACCGACTTTTTAAACAAATTGTAAGACGTTTCGATTAGTTTTTTTGACCAAAAAAAACCTACTCTTTTATCAGATTTTTGGACGTTTCTCTTAGTTTTTTGACCAAAAAATCAACTTTTTAAACAATTTTTGGACGTTTCTCTGGGATTTTTTTTACCTAAAAAACCTAGTTTTTACACAGACTTTTGTACGTTTCTTTTGGCTTTTATTGACCTAAAAACCTACTTTTTAAACAGATTTTTGGACGTTTCTCATGGTTTTTTAACCAAAAAAACCTACTTAGTAAACAGATTTTTGGACGTTTCTCTTGGTTTCTCAACCAAAAAAACCTACTTTGTAAACAGAGTTTTTGGACGTTTCTCTTGGTTTCTCAACCAAAAAAACCTACTTTGAAAACAGAGTTTTGGACGTTTCTCTTGGTTTCTCAACCAAAAAAACCTACATTGTAATCAGATTTTTGGACGTTTCTCTTGGTTTCTCAACCAAAAAAACCTACTTTGTAAACAGAGTTTAGACGTTTCTCTTGGTTTTTCAACCAAAAAAACTTATTTGTAAACAGATTTTTGGACTTTTCTCTTGGTTTCTCAACCAAAAAAACCTATTTTGTAAACAGATTTTTGGACGTTTCTCTTGGTTTCTCAACCAAAAAAACCTAGGTATATGAAAATATTTTTAAACTGATTTTTAAAGTAAATAAAATGTTTTGTTTGTAAGTATAAGAGGTTACGCTGCAGTCTTGTAGACTGTTATCGGTCAAGTTTGCCAAATTGGCGGGAAAATGAATTCTAGAATACAAAAAGTGCTGCGTCTTCTACCCACCTCACAAGAATCTGGGGTTGGAAATATGGGCTGGAGAACACCGTTCAACATAATACATTTCAACCTAAAGCAGTCGAACATAAAAACTTCATTTCGACATAAAAAAATCTTTATTTCACCATAATGCGTTTCGGCATAATGCAATCGAACATAAAGCTCTCAAAAGTTCAAAAATTTTGAGCATAATGCATTTCAACATATAGCGTTTCGCCCTAAACGACTTTTTCAATAAATGCAAGTCGACATAAAATAAGTGCAAGTCACCACTACGCATCTCACCATAAAAGCCTCACTTTAAACTTGTTGTTTCGCCATAAAACTGTTTTTGTCGTTTGAGCAAAATACATCTCACCATAAACTAGGGACAGCGAAAGAGCCTACTTTTGCCGTTTAAAACGCGATTATGGCGAAACGACAAAAACCTTGACATTTCACCAAAATGCAATTCAGCATGAAGCATCTCACCATAAACTAGGAAAAGCAAGACAGCCAATGGGGTCAGCTCCTTTTAAGACACAAGGGGAAAAAGCCTTGTTTTTAACTGTCCCTAGTTTATGGTGAGTTGTATTATGCCCAAACGACAGAAACATTTTTATGGCGAAACTACAAGTTCTTTAAATGAAAGTTTCCTTTATGTTCAACTGCGTTACGTTGAAACGACAAGTTTTAAGTCCAAACGACAAATGTTAAATCTCTTCTTTATGGTGAGATGTATTATGTTCAAATGCATTATGCTGAACGTTATCGACTATTCTCTTTATGTTTAATTGCAGATTTTTAATGGTGGACGGTAACTCACTGTTTCCGCTATTTTATGGTCAAATGCATTATGGCAAACTGCATTATGCCGACACGATACACTCAAACAGGACCATCAGATTCAGCAGGGTCAATATGACTGTCTGTCTCCCACTTTTTTTTTTTTTTTTTTTTGAGAAAATTCGTGTTTTTTTTTGTGGCATGCCACACATAAAATCCATCAAAATGCAAGGATATAAAATCAATAAAAATTAATCATTTACATTATTTATTATCAATTTTTATACATTCTAAAAAAATAAATAAAAAAAAAAATCTTTTTTTTCCACAAATAATTATGTCCAATTTTGTTATATACAAAAGAGCTTTCAAAATGGCTGATACTATAAATTACTAAGCAAATTTTGGTTTAACTGGAGATCGGAAACTACTAAGCAAATTTTGGTTTATCTGGAGATCGGAAACGAGCGAAAAGTGGTCTGAAGGGTAAGAAAAGGATGGAGCCCTATTTTCTCCAAGTTGCTCGCCCGTCGGAAATTCGAGTACGTCGTCAACTTTCAATTTTCCTTTTGAATAGAAGATGTAGTCTAACGTATGGCAAACTTCTCCTTCTTGTCGTACCTTAAAATTTAAAAGATAAATAAATATTTTTTGGTTTCTTTTTTTTAGACTTACTTTCCAGGTGGTGTACGGCGGTTCGCCGCGAGCGTCGCAGTATGCAGAGGCGAGACGTAATCCAGGATGTGAAGTCACACTTGAATAAATAGGCTCTACAGGTTCAGCGTTAAAATCCCCGGTTAAAATAACAGGGCGACCATCAGCTTCAGATGAAACAAATTCTAAAAGGTCTTTTCCCTGTTCGTTCCTCAGAGCAGCCAATAGCGCTCCGTTTCTCGCCTTCAAATGTGTCGTCACCACGCAAAGTTCCGTCCCACACGACCGATTTCTCAAAATTGCCGTAAGTGCCACCTGATTACTCTGAACTTTCCAAACTTCTAGAATCCTCGTTGCTGTTTTGACAAGCTCAAACTTGCTCGTACGGAAAAATATGGCGCATCCGTCGGGTCCGTTGTTGTCTTTTACATAAACGCATGGAGAATCTGGCTTAGGAAAAAACATCCCTTCATATCCTTGAGTACCAAGAACTTTTTTCAAATAGTTAAAATGATCTACTTCCTAAAAATAAAAATAGGTTAAAAATTGGTTAAGCAAATTAATATTATTATCTTACCTGAAGGCATATAATATCGGGAGAAAAACGAACTATTTCTTGTGTCAATAAATTTCTTCTTCGCCTCCAGTCAAGGGCTTCTACAGGGCAGCGAACGAAATTGTCATACTTAAGTCCCAATGCTAAAAAAAAAGGTTAGTTCTATGGTAAACTATGGTAGCACACTCTCTTTTTTAAAAAAAGAACTAATAAGAAAGAGATAGAAAAATGTGATGAGAAAAATGATAGAGATAGAAAAGTTTTTTCTATCTTTTTTTCAAAAATTAAAATTTTTAGCGACTATTACTTGTCAAAAAGTGTTTTTAAAAGTAGAAATTTAAGTGATGAAGGTTATTACTTTGAGAGAGGAGGTTCCACTGAAGTACTCTGACAGAAGAAGGATCCTTTAATGGCGGCACTTCACCTAAAAAATCAATCATTATTATTTTGTTTTATTTTTATTTCTTTACTTTACATTGATAATTTGAAAGATCGACGTGTCCGGCGGATCTGAAGGGGCGTGGAAGAACGTTTTTTCGCCTTGTAACTGTGATCTGCAGTAGTTGAGTAGGTCCTCTTTTGTCATCTGCTCGGGAAGTACGACGTCGTTATCTTGGGCGTCTTCGTTCAATATTTTCGGGGCAGACGTAAAACTTCCCATTCTGAAAAACCAAATTGAACATTAGAACTACTAGTCTGGAGCTGTCCACGAAGTAACAATATAGGAGGGAAGTATAATGGAGAGGGAAGTATAACGGAGGGGAGGTATATCGGAGGGGAAGGTCCATCGAAGGGGGAAGCATAGAGAGGAGAAGGTACAACGGAGGGGGAAGTATAAGGGAGGGGAAGGTACAACAAAGGGGGAAGTATAAGGTAGGGGAAGTATAACGGAGGGGAGGATAACGGAGGGGGAAATAGGAGAAGGGAAGTATGACATTTTATTTACGATTTTCCTGAAAATTGAATTTTTTAAACAATTTTTGAAAAAAAATATAGACCTACTTTTTCCCGATTTTATGAGTACCTACCTAAATCATTGTTTTTGTACCTACGATTTATGACGATTTTTTAAAGAAAATAAAAAAATTTCCGTTTTTTTTACTTGCAAAAACTTACGATTTTCTTTTTAAAAATCGTAAAAAAAGATGATTTTTTGATAAATTATTTTTGAAAATTCGATTTTTTGATCGTTTGGCCGTCCGGCCGTACTTTTTATTTACATAAATTAAGGACAAAGTTTGGACTTTTCAGGAGGTATAATCGGGTTTTATGCACGGCATAATCGTAATTATATTTTTTTTCACTATGATTACGATTATGGATATGATTATGATTACAGTTTATTTACGTTTTCCAGGAAATCGAATTTTTTTAAAAATAGAAAAATTTAAAAAAATTATCAAACATACTTTTTTTCAATTTTTTGAGTAATTATTTAAAGAAATACGATTTTCGTTTTTTAAAAAAAAAAAAATTTTTTTTTTTATAAAAACTTACGATTTTCTTTTTAAAAATCGTAAAAAAAGATGATTTTTGATAAATTATTTTGAAAATTCGATTTTTGATCGTTTGGCCGTCCGGCCGTACTTTTTATTTACATAAATTAAGGACAAAAGTTTGGACTTTTCAGGAGGGTATAATCGGGTTTTATGCACGGCATAATCGTAATTATATTTTTTTCACTATGATTACGATTATGGATATGATTATGATTACAGTTTTTTACGTTTTCCAGGAAATCGAATTTTTTTAAAAGTATAGAAAAATTTAAAAAAAATTATCAAACATACTTTTTTTCAATTTTTTTGAGTAAATTATTTAAAGAAATTAACACTTTTCGTTTATTTAAAAAAAAAACAAAATTTTTTTATAAATTAATTTAAAAATTTTGTATAAAATTAATTAAAAAAAAATTTTATATAAAATCAGTAAACAAATGATTTTTAAAATAATTTTATTTAAAAAAAAAAATCATAAAAAGACGATTTTTTGAGAAAAAACCATAATGGGTAGGTACAATTTTTTAAGAAAATCATTTAAAAAATATAATTTTCTGGAAAATTGTAAATAGGTACGATTCTACGATTACAAACGTAGGTAATCGTAATCATACCTTAATCATAATCATAATCTAAAATAATATCATAAAGATCATAATCGTAATCGTAAGATGTAGAAGATCTGGATTGGAAAGAAATATTCGGATAGAGTTCGTACAAGTAAACTAGATTTAAAAATATTTTGATTTCCGTGATATTTTTAAAATGAGAAATTTGTTGTTTGTTTACTTTTTTTTCATTGATATTTGAAAATTGATTATTAATTTTTCTACCTGACGAGATATAAGAGAAGATGTTTAGGCGGTACGAACCAGGATGTTCGCCCAAATCCGAGTTCGATCCTCCGGGCCTGAAGACGTCTTCGTGCTGCCGGTGAAGTCATCATATCCGCCCTCGCCATCGACTCTCCGCCACTTGA
>JACGAQ010003772.1:0-24397 GCA_014119065.1 Orius insidiosus
AAAATCGCCCTAGGTCGAAAAGTTAGCAATTTTTATTTGTCCAATTATAGAAAGAAAAAAAATAATCCCACGCTTTTTCTAAAACGTACAACATTAAAAAAGCAACGGCTGGCTGCATATGGCGTTTAGATTTCAGATAAACCAAGTTTGTCCAATAAAAGAACTGTACGGCCACGGTAATGCTCAGAAATACGTGGTTAAAATTCTTTTTTTTGTATGTTAATTTAATTACCTTACATTTCTCCCCGATTACTAAAAAAAAAATTTTGGCCCCCTCCGCATAACAGTCTTAAAAAAAGATTGTTCCAACCGCAGTTTGTAACTAGTTTGAAACGTCTGGAGCATGCGCAGAAGGATTTGCACGTCTAATTTGATGTTAGATGACATCAGATTTGACGCCCAAACCCTTCTGCGCATGCTACCAGTTTCAAACTGCGGTTGGAAGAAAGCTAATATAAGAAGTATCAGGTCTCCCCCAAAAAACAGACAAAAGAGAGTAAAACAATAACTTCTTTAAGGAAGTTTAAAAAAATATTGTATAGTTTGCCTATTAACTAAGAATGGAGTTTTCCTAATCCGAGACTTTACTAATTAAACCAATTGGTTTTTATTGAATTAATTTTGCCTACAGTAGCAAGAATAAACTTGAAAAATGGAGAGAAAAAACTTTCTTGCAAAAAATAGAGATTATATTTTTAAAAATTCTGTTATCATTTGTTGATAATGATAACCTTAACATCCTTGAGCTTTTGTGAAATCTTTTTTTAAGATGTTAAGTTTTTTATGTTAAAAACAAAGTTTTAAGTGAGAAAGTTGGAAGAAGTCCAGGTTCCAAAAATAAAAGACATGCGAAAAAAAAAAAAAAAAAATTCCAAGATTCGCTGTTTCTCTCCTAATTTAAGCACTTTTTTACTTTAAAGACCATCCGGGCCATTAACTCCTCATCGTCCGATAAGAATAAGGCCAGGTGAGAAAGAAAACAGGACTAACCAGACATTTTTAAGTCTAGACTTTATATGGGATAAATATACTATTGACGTAGTTCACATCGTAATTTTATAATTAAAAGGATAAAAAAGGGTCTTAATATGGTGGTTAAATCGTTGGGTATTATTTTTATAGTTTCGTTTCCCTCATGGGATAAAGCCGTTTTTATAAGTTTCACCATATATCGACACCGCATTTTGTATGCGAATTAAGTCTCTGAATGCATTAAAGGTGACTCCCCATTGTTTTAAAGTCGCAGTAAACTCCGGAATGACAAACGGGATAAAGTGCCCCAACGGTTATCTAGGAGGAATATGCCCGTTCTCTACGAATAGAATTCATGTGAAAGGCGAAACTGTCACTTAACCGGCGAAAGGTAACGTATTGATTGAAATCTAGAGGACGTAAATCATACGCGGAGGAAAACGTATAAATGCCAGATTTGAGAGTGTACGCAAATCTATGATCTCACGTCCTTAAGACAGTCTGTCAATTTTACTTGTAGTCTTCTCACATGTGTGAAAAATGTCAACTTTTGCCGTAGTATTTTTTTCCGGTGCACTTTACGGCCACAGTTTTCAACCGATTTTCACCCAATTTTCCCACAATTTTCTTTATTCGGTGAAGAAGATTGGCGAAGAAATGTCTTTATGAGATTTTAATTAATTCGCTGCAGCCGAACCGTTAGTCCGATTTTCACCAAAAAACCATACTCATATTTGTTTCTTACAAATTTTGTAAAATAAAAATTGTTAGTAGCGAGAAATTTTATACTTCCACCCCTTGCAAGAGTCCAAAAGGGGAAAAGTATAAAGGAGGGGATTTTAAGGAGAGGGAAGTATTAAGGAGGGGAAAGTATAAAGGAGGGGGGGGGGAAGTACAAAGGAAGAGAAGTATAATTTCAAGTATTTTTGAATTTAGAAAATTTTCCTTATTTTTTTCGATTTTTGTTTTAATTTTAAGGTTTTTTTTGCGAAAAACTTTTCGCAGATACTTTTTACTTTTTTCCGCGCCCACAACGAGATTCAATTAATTATTATAAGTTTCTAATTAGTCATTATAATTCATTAAATTTAATAAGATAAACTGGTTTGTGAAAAAAGGATTATTTGCGCTTTTGAACCTTGTTATTCATAATAAAAAATAGAAAGAGACTCTGATAAGCGTTAATTTTCAGTTGTCACGTCCAGAATCTTCGTTAAAAAAAAAATTATATTTCTTCTTTATTTTTTCGGTCGACTATCACCCATTTTATGGTCTTTATTTCAGCCACCAAATTTTTATTATTTTCCGCTGAGGGCAATTTCAATGAGCGTTTTCCTCAATTTTTCGGTCAAAAACCGCCTGTTTGAATAGGTTTTTTTTGAGTCTGCCGGCGTTTTTTTCGATTTTGGAATTGATTTTTTTTTTTCTGATTAGGTATAAATTATGCTGTGGAGCTAACCTATTTCTTGAGTTTTTTTTATTTCGGTCGGCGCTAAATTTGAACCTTGTTATTCATAATAAAAAATAGAAAGAGACTCTGACAAACGTTAATTTTCAGTTGTCACGTCCTAATCTTCGTTAAATCGCCCGAATCTCTTCTTCGTTCCTTCCGCTTCTTTTCGGTTTTTTGTAACACCTGCGTCCCTCAACCCGATTTATTCCAATTTATCGCCTCCCCAAACAAATTTTCACTCGTGTAATTTTTCGCGGCAAAATTTACGACGCCGGATTTTAAAAAAACACATGATTAAGCCGCTTACTATTTTTTGTAATCCTTTTTTTCCGGCTTAGAATTTATTGGGCCTGATAATCACTAGGCGATAAATAACTTTCCAATATACTAAAAACACGCCCACAACGAGATTCAATTAATTATTATAAGTTTCTAATTAGTCATATAATTCATTAAATTTAATAAGATAAACTGGTTTGTGATTTACAGAAGTTGACGAGGCGTAGAGTCGGTTTGTCATCAGTTTTGCTTGATCGGAGATAGGAAGGGCCCTAATTACAATTTTCGTTTCTGGACATTCAGAAAAAGTTCAAATACCACACCCTTCAATCCAGTTTTGAAATTGTGTTTATTTCTCCCGCTCTCCCATTTATAACATGATTTTACTTTTAAGCCGAGCTACTGTTCAATTTATTCAGATCGGTTTTTACTAGAAATGCTAGTCGGATTTTTCAATCGCAATTTGGGTTTATCCCGGCTGAACTATTGCATATTTGGCTTTATCGATCTCAACTTTGTCTGTGGTGCCGGCCGGCCGTCCGTAGCATTTTTTTCCGGAACACTTTACGGCCAAAATTTTCAACCGATTTTCACCAAATTTTCTTTAGAAAATTTTTCGTCAGGAGAGGTCCCTCTCGTCAGGCGTGGAAGTATGAAATTTCTCCCTACTAAAATGATATTTTATTAATGTTTAAAAAATTATGATATTTTACACCAAAAAATTTAAAAAAATAAAGCAGTAATTAATGAAAATTTGGTGAATATCGAACCAACGAAGGCAGCAGCGAATTTTTTAAAATTTCAAACAGACATATCTCAGCCATTTTTTCGAAATTCAAAAATCGCCCTCGTTAGTTTTCTTGTGGATTTGAGCAAAAATCTCATTATTTCTCTACCTTGACACTTAAAAAAATTTTCGAAAAAAAGAACTTAAAAAATTTTTCAGAAAAAAAAGCACAAATATAAAATAATGACCCTGCGGTAGCAGGGACTAAAAGGTAGATTTCTTTTCATGATTAAATTAATATGTATAAACACAAAATATATAATTATGTTATAAAATGATGATATAAGAAAAATTGCGCCACTGAGCCCCTAGAAAAACATCTGATAATTTTATTAATAAAATATTTAATAATTTCCCGGTATAAATTCAATTTTTTTTTAAAGTTTAGCTAGTTCAATATTTTGCGCCTGGCTCGTCCAAACCTGCTTTAATTAATTTTTTACACGCCCTCGCAGTGGTCTTAAAGTTTTTTTTGCAAAAGGACTAGGATTTCAATAGAAAATGCCAATTTTGTCTTTTAAGCCCTAAGTAAAGTAGGTGAATCGCTGGTCCGATTTCAGCCATTAACGAACTCCTCCGAGCTATTGAGATAAAAGCTCTAAATACCGGATATCGTCACCTCACATTAAAATTGCTCCAGTTATCGTGCTAATATATATATATATATATATATAAACTTTTCAACTGAGGATGGTTTTGGGGTCCAGGAGGTATGAAACGAAAAACGTATAGAAAATTTTTGAATCTGCGACTACTTGGTACATTACAATAGGTAGATTTTTGAAGAAAAGAAATCTACCTAAAAGAAAACTCGGGGAAATTATAAAAAGAAAAGTTGGAAAATTTGTCGAAAAAAGAACTTAAAAATTTTACAAAAAAAGCGCTTTAAAAAAACTCGGGGAAATTAAAAAAAAAGTTGGACATTTTTCGAAAATAAAATCGGAAAATTTTACAAAAAAAAAGTTGGACAATTTTTCGAAAAAAAACTTCGCCCTCCCTTATATAATATAACATATTATGTACTTCCCGTCCCTTATAAATCCCCCTTTTTTATGCTTCCCTCCCTTATACTCGTACTTTATACATCCCCATTGCTTTATGCTTTCCGTCCCTTATACATCCCCCTCCGCTATACTTTCGCTCCCTTATACTTCCCCCTCCGTTATTCTTCCCCTCTGTTATACTTCCCTCTCCGTTATACTTCCCCTCCAATATACTTCCCCCTCTTATATTGTAACTTCTCTTTAAGGAAGTTTTCGTTGGAAGCTCTTCAAAGTAGTACTTTTTTTTTGGTTATGATTTTTGAGATTGCGAGTATGCCCTCCTCTGATACATAGTTATTTAAGAAATTTTTTTTTATACTTCTGGAAATTCCGTGGCAAATATTTCACACTTACCATCATAAAATGTTTTCTTTTTTTTTAAATAACAACTCGTTTCTTGTACTTCAATCACGGAAGATCCAATTTTATATAAAAGAATTCCTCTTTTCCTTTTATGTTTTCAACCTTGATTCTTTTTTTATTATTAAAAGACACATGAAAAGAATCCTACAAAAGGAAGGCACTTGAGGAGACTAATGTTTTCCATCTTGGTAACATAGAACTGGCCATTAGCAAGATTACTCGTATAAAACCGATGATAAATTCCTTTCCCCCCGCCTATAAAACATCCACCGATGAGTTTGTCAATTAACTTAAAAAATTTTAAACATTACATGCAATAAAAGAGATAAAAAATGCGATCCTATTCCAGATTACAACCTATTTATTAAATATTTTAACTATGCTAATTTTTTAAAAACATTTAATGTCGGTTATATATTTCAAAAATATAAACCTTTATAATACTTATAAATTTATGTTCAGCTCATCTAAAACCCACTCCTTATTTTTAGTATTAAAAATAGTTTCTTGTTGCTCTTTATTTTTATTACTGCATTTATGAGGATTTTAAGGTACATTTCTTTTCTTTATTTATTTATTACACAATATTTATGGGATTTTTAGATCAGCTGGGTGTGATAGTTTTGATTTTTTGGTTGGGAAACTTGAAAATCAGGTGTTTTTTTTTCCTCGAACATTTTGGGATTTGGGAACGCGGTACAGCGCGGGGCGCCAACTAAAACTCAAAACAAACAAAAAAAACATTTTGTTCGCAGTACTAAAAACGACGAAAATCAAGTGGATATTAATCGGGAAAAATGCAGCAGAGCTACTTTAAGTCAGGTAAAAAGGGTTCCTCTTCGCCGAAATTGACATTCTCTTAATCCTCTTTATTTTGTGGAACAATTATTTGGCCCATTTTGAAGGGTATTAGGGACGAATTTCTCAGTTATAGAAAACTAAGAGTTCCCGACAGTTAGGATTTGGTAATTCCCATTATTTCATAGTCTAAAAAGGGCATTTTTTTTCCAAAATTTTTTCCAACTTCGTTGATGTGTTACCCAAGATCAAAGACGGACGGCCGGGCGGCCTGGAATACCCTTTTTTGATTACGGCCACTGAACTCGCGTTTTCAAAGCTCCCCTTGTTGAGTTGTTGAAATTAATTTCCCACAAGAGAAACTATCAAAAAATTGAGCATAATAGTTCTCACTTGAAGTTTTCACCAAATCGATGCCACTCCGAGACGGGATGTTCAAATAAAAACTATGATTAAAAAACACCGTGCATCCATAAAATATAAAAAGAAGAATTCATCAATAATAGCATTAAACCGACAAAGAATGAATATTTTATATTCCCATTTTTGTTAAAATTAAAAAAAAATCAATTTTAATAATTGAAATTCTAACAGTTATTTTACCTGAAAAGGGTTTTTCCGTATTTAAAATCCGCCATTTTGTACTAATCTGAGAATTAACTATAAAAGGGCTACCTAGGGCTCCGAAAAAATCATTTCTTTCTCGACCAAGAAAGTGACTCCTAGTCAAAGTTCTAGTCATTCAATTTTTATTGAACATAAAATATAATGGAATTTACAAGACCTACAAAAAAAATGAAAATGGACAATCATTCCAAAGCAGACGCGTAAGTAATGATTTTTAAAACCATCTTGTAAAAATTCTAAAAATCAACACATTTCTAGTATCAATTTTTAAGTGTAATCTATTTTTCTCCGCGTCCTTCTTTTTAAGACCTTTGTTGAGATAGCCATGGCGCCAAGGGGAGATTTCAAAACGAGTGGTACTTGTGAAGTAGTAAAGATAACTAATTTCTTTATAACCTCATCGCAGATAAAAAGGATTCTTTCTGCTAGGCTAATAAGAAAAAGGGGGAATCAAGAACTTTTTTCGGCCGCTGTATTTTGAGAGTTTTTTTGGGTAATAATTTATACTGGGAAAAGTCGACCTTTTGGACCGGACCCTACGGCCGTTATTAACTTCACGCTTTGATGAAGTCGCTAATTTTAGACCTAATGCAATGTTGCATTTTCATTGCAATTTGAATGTAATTAAGTCCTAGTTTCCCTAATTTTTTTAGATAATTTTTAAAAAACCAGTTCAAGGTTTTTTATTTCACCGGCACGTAATTATCTGATTATTTCCGCTGGTTTTAACTTCCTTAAATAAGGTATTGTTATACCCTCACTTGTCATGCTTTTCTGGAAGGCTGGAAGACCTGTAGTTTTTTCTGCTTGATAAATTTTATGCATCGTCGGGCAAACTGCTTTTTTAAAAAGAGATAGGCGGTGAGGATGAAAAAGGCTTTCTATACGTATAAGGTAAAAATTCGTAGCCGTTCTAGCGCTATAAAAATATGATCTGATTTTAATTTTGAAAATAGTAAAACTCACAATTTGTGAGTGCCGTATCTTTTCTCTTTTCTTCCGGTAAAACGGAAATACTCCCGATATATTAGGTGTACAAAATGAAACTCAGCCACAGAGTAAATTTGAATTTGTAGATTTTAGCCGAGTTTCATTTTGTACACCTAGTAGTTCATTTTTTCAAAATTTTGAACATTTTAGGCGTTAAAGTCCATCAAAAGTTGACCTTCTCCGTGTAAGAAGGTTATTGAAGTATAACCATTAAGAAGGTTAATTTTTAAAGGCTTGTAAATCGTAAACCGTTACAGATATTGAAAAAGTGCACTTAATAAAATCTGTTGGAAATTTAATTCTCTTTAATTTTATTCTATTCATTTTTTCTCTAGGACCCACTGTTTTCAAGATAAATTTATTTAAAAAAAATTATTTTCCGAAAATGGTGCATCCTAGAAAAAAATAATTAAGTGCAAATTTATAGAGAACTAAATTTCCTACAAGTTTTATTTATTAGGTGTACAAAATGAAACTCAGCCACAGGGTAAATTTGAATTTTGTAGATTTTAGCCGAGTTTCATTTTGTACACCTAATTAAATGGCTTTTTAATTAAAAAAAAAAAAAAAAGTCTAGCATATCTTGCCATAGAGCAGAAATGTCTTGATTCCAAATCGCTTTTCAAAATAAAATTTTTCAGATATTACTGGGGTTTTGATCAAATTTCTCATAAAGAAATGGAAGATTTTTTTTGTATTTGGCATTTAAAACTTCGGTTTAAAAAGATTACGCACTTGCTAATAATTGGCATCCGGATGGGGTAAAAAAAAAAAGCGTAGAGGCCATCTACGGCCCGTATTGAAAAATCTAATTGACATAAACTGTCGGGGCGAGTCTCTGAAAGTTAATTGGCTATACGGTCAACGGTGTGCTACAATAATGTCCATGTTGGGGGTTCTAACCAACGCGAACCGCTCGCCGATATATATCAACCCCTCCTCGCCGGCATTAATGAGCCGCTACCTAAAATATTTAGCTTTGTTGTCCGACCTGTTCTTAAAAGAGCACCGGCTATTCCGATGTGTATTCAATCGACGTTTTCTCTTTAGTGGAAAATTAACTTAAACCGTCTTATTCTGAACATTTGGTTGAGAAAGGCTCATTGTGATGAAAAGACAGACAGGGAAGATGCCTAAAATTACTTTACTATATTTGAGCTCTTAAAATCGTCTAAAATTTTTTTACTGAAGCTCGTTCTCGTTATTTCTAGGCGGTCTTGGGAGCAGTTTTTCCGAAAATGTTTTCCTTTACTTACTTTTCGACTAAAAAATTTTTTCCAAAAATACCGCTAGCCATTTTGACGTGCTTTTCCAAAAACATGTTATATTAGGTGTACAAAATGAAACTCGGCTAAAATCTACAAAATTCAAATTTACCCAGTGGCTGAGTTTCATTTTGTACACCTAATAAATAAAAATTGTAGGAAATTTAATTCTCTATAAATTTGTACTTAATTATTTTTTTCTAGGATGCACCATTTTCGGAAAATAATTTTTGAATTTTTTTTAATAAAAATAAAAAAAATCTTGAAAACGTGCGTCCTAGAGAAAAAATGAATAGAATAAAAAAATTAAAGAGAATTAAATTTCCAACAGATTTTATTTAGTGCATTTTTTCAATATCTGTAACGGTTTACGATTTACAAGCCTTTAAAAATTAACCTTCTTAATGGTTATACTTCAATAACCTTCTTACACGGAGAAGGTCAACTTTTGATGGACTTTAACGCCTAAAATGTTAAAATTTTGAAAAAATGAACTACTAGGGTACAAAATAAAACTCGGCTAAAATCTAAAATTCAAATTTACCCTGTGGCTGAGTTTCATTTTGTACACCTAATAAATAGTTTCGTAAATCCTTTTATAAAGATTTGAAGGAAAAACGTCCCCGCCCGTGAAGAAGTTGAAGAAGTTGTTATGTCAAACCGACGATTTTTAGTGCTCAAATACTTCTTGGGAAGTGAAAAATAATGAAATGCTTTTTAAATTGGCGATGAGGAAAAAAAATTTTTTTTTAATAAAAAAGTTTTCTCACCTGAAGGGAGAATTCCGGACGCCTTGAATGCATAAAAATTTGACTTTCTCGTTTAAATTGGATTTGAGTGGGATTAAAAAATATTTCCTTCTTATTTTTACATACATAACTACAATATTTGTGAAATGTAATAACCGTAAAGCATAAACCGGTCCGTATCTCAAATCTTGTGTGAAAATAGTCACGGTGAATCGTCTGGAAATTTTTCATACGCAATTTTTTTCTCTTGCGATTTCACGTTGGAATAAATGGACGCTGGGACGCTTTTAACTTTTTAAAATACCAAAAGAGTCGCCGATAAGAATCTGAAGGAGCCGAGAGTCGCATCGCTGATGGATTTCGACCGTAAAAAAAGCGAATTTATAATTTGATTTCGTGTTAAGTAATTTATTTGAACTTTCTAAACTTTCAGGATTTGGTAGTTGAAGAAATAATTTTAATCCGGGAAAAAGGTCATAAGTTTGCGCTTAATTTTGACGTCGAGAAACCTCAAAAGAGGAACCCGCAGGTACAATTAAAACGGTTTTGAAACATTTTTGTGTGGGCGCTGATCTAGTTATAAAAACATAAATGCAAATCTCTTTTTTGTTCATTTTTGCTTCTATCCGTTTTGGAATTAACTGGAATCTTTATTTTTTCAAGTCAATTGTCATTATGCAAAACTCATGGGTGGGCGTTTGTACAAATTACTCGAGTTTTAAAGTAGCCGCCATGTTTTCCTCATCCCTAATGATGCGTGGATGAACGATTGCTTCTATAAAAGAAATTTTTATTTTAAAAAGAAATTTTAAAATGTCTAAAACCTGTCTGTTAATTAATACATTAGCGTAGGACTTTGGTTTTTAAGTGTCGATATATTTTGCCGAATCTGAAGTTTTGCCCGCGATCTCACGTAACAAAAAAAAGGAGGCGAAGTCCATTTGCGTTGGTCGACGGCCTGAACTTTATCTTAATTAAAGGCACTCCTCGCTTACATAAACCTGTAAGGAATATCGCGAATTTGTACCCAAACATTTTTAACTCTTTATAATGATCTTATATAATTTTTTTCCCCGTTTGATGTATTAATTTTAATATAGAAAACGAACTGGAAGAAATTTAAAATGAGGAGCAGATTGGAAATTTTATAAGGTGACTTGCAGATCCGTTCTTCTTTACGGACATATTTCCAGGACGTCGATAAATGAGAGTACATTTTTTTAAATTGACGCCAAAAACACTTTTCCCTTAAAAATATTATTAGGTGTACAAAATGAAACTCGGCTAAAATCACAAAATTCAAATTTACCCTGTGGCTGAGTTTCATTTCTACACCTAATAAATAAAATTGTAGGAAATTTAATTTCTATAAGTACTTAATTATTTTTGATGCACCATTTTCGGAAAATAATTTTTTTTAAATAAATTATCTTGAAAAGTGCGTCCTAGAGAAAAAAGATAGAATAAAAATTAAAGAGAATTGAATTTCCAACAGATTTTATTTAGTGCATTTTTTCAATATCTGTAACGGTTTACGATTTACAAGCCTTTAAAAATTAACCTTCTTAATGGTTATACTTCAATAACCTTCTTACACGGAGAAGGTCAACTTTTGATGGACTTTAACGCCTAAAATGTTTAAAATTTTGAAAAAAATGAACTACTAGGGTACAAAATGAAACTCGGCTAAAATCTGCAAAATTCAAATTTACCCTGTGGCTGTGTTCATTTTGTACCCCTAATAAATAAAAATTGTAGGAAATTTAATTTTCTATAAATTTGCACTTAATTATTTTATCTAGGATGCACCATTTTCGGAAAATAATTTTTTTTTTAAATTAATTTATCTTGAAAACAGTGCGTCCTAGAGAAAAAAATGAATAGAATAAAAATTAAAGAGATGAATTTCCAACAGATTTATTAGTGCATTTTTTCAATATGTAACGGTTTACGATTACAAGCCTTTAAAAATTAACCTTCTTAATATACTTCAATAACCTTCTTACACGGAGAAGGTCAACTTTTTTGACTTTAACGCCTAAAATGTTTAAAATTTTGAAAAAATGAACTACTAGGTGTACAAAATGAAACTCGGCTAAAATCTACAATATTCAAATTTACCCTGTGGCTCAGTTTCATTTTGTACAACTACTTCCATTTCTCGAAAAATGACTATTTATGTGACCATTTTTGACAATTTTAAAAAATGTCAAATGTTAGCGTTTTTCGCGCTAAAATCCCTTAAAATTGACTAAGAGAATCTTTTTTTTTTTAATTCTTCTTGGTTTTGACCGAAGATACCAACTATTACAAATTCAAGCATCTTCGTTTTCTGCATGTCGTCGCTAATTTTGTGTACAATTTTTGGATTTTATACTAAAATAATCTTTTTCTTTTCCAGGTCTCGAGAACTCATCAAGACAGCAATTGGGCAACGATTTCATGAAAAACTTGGAAATAACTCAGATAAGGGAGATCGTTGATTGTATGTACCCGGTGGAGTATCCAGCAGGATCGCTCATCATCAAAGAAGGAGATGTCGGCTCTATCGTCTACGTTATGGAAGGTAAATTTTTACAATTTTTTTACAAGAAACGCGGAGAGACACCCTTCCGAACGATTATCTCCCCCCTGGAAGTTTTTCCAAGAATGCATACACGTCGATCAAGTTACCTTACATAGCGCTTTTGCAATGTAGAAACTACGAACAAATCCGAACGATTCTAAACAATTTTACGCCGCTCTACATAGTAGTAAAAGAGTGTTCCTTTCCTTTTTTTTAAAACCCCGCTTCTAAATTTTTTATAATACGAGGGAGTGTCCTCCTATAGAGGATTTCATTTTTTATACGTATTTTGTTACTAAGCTTGAAGGCCAATAAGATACCCACATCTATAATTTTTTTAAACCGACTTTCAGGGATAAATGAACAAAATTTTTTTAAAACGCTAATTTTCGATGGTTTTTTTTTTCAAATGCAATCAGTTGTGTGAAGGCGAAAAACGTCATTATTTCTCTAACGACTTGTGGTTCTTATATTTTTTTTAACCTTAGTTTAAAACGAGTAATGTTTCTTTTTTCATGTTCCTTTTTATTATCATTCTTGTTTTCTACGTGGTGGGTTACGAAGTTTTTTTTTTAAAGTTTAAAAAGAATCGATTTTTGTTTATTTTTTTAGATGGTGGGTCCATGGGGTTGTATCACTTGTCGTGAGTGGGCTATTGGGCGAAAACAACCTTTTGAAAATTACACCTTGAATAACGTTTGGGTTGATGAACTCAGATTCAGAGGAGAGATCAAGAGCCGCCATCTGCCGGCTTCTCTTTTTATTCTTTATCTGCCTTTCATTTTCAACGATAGATAGCGCTTATGTGAACTTTGTACTTTTCCCTTCGAAAAAAAACAATTGTGTAACTTTTATTCCAGGTTTATTTCTATTTATGACCCTTTTTAGCCGGAAAAAAGGTAAAGTGGGATCATTAAAAACAAACAGTATAAGTCCTACTGAGCTTAGGGCTCTTAGCCTTACCTGGAAGATAATAAGGGGGAAATCTTGTTTTCTTTTTTCAGAAAAATACTTTTACCCCTATTTTTAATTTTCCGAACTTCTTGCTTTTACCTTTGGGTAATTCAAATCGAAAAAAACTTTCGGAGGTTATTTTTGCTTCTATCTTTCCTTCCCTTTGCTTTTTGCCAAGGGATGTCACTCTCGCAAGGGGTGAAAGTGTAAAATTTCTCCCTATTAAAAAAAAATTTTTTTTACAAAAACATTCGTAAAAAATTTAAGGATTATTTAGTGAAAATCGGACTATAACGGTTCGGCCTTAGCGCAGTTCTTAAAATTTCAAACGTGTATATCCCGCCATTTTTTCGAAATTCAAAAATCGCAGACGAAAATTTCTTGTTCAACTAGTCAGGAAGGTTTTGTGAAAATTTGGTGAAAATCGGTTGGAATACGGCCGGCCGGAACTATAGACAAAGTTGAGATCGGTCTTCCCCAAAAAACATGGATGGTAAAACATAACTTCAGTAAGGGAGTTATTGTGTACAAAATGAAACTCGGCTAAAATCTACAAATTCAAACTTAGGAGTTTTGTGCAACGGTTTCCGAGAACCGAAAACCGTTGCTCACAACGAAAAATTTGCAAAGCAACTCATTAAGACCCTCATATCCTTAAGTATTGCTCTGAAAAAAAAACCAATGAGGTCTTTTTTGTAGGAAATTTCCGTACCTACAACTTTTACTTAGGACGTTTTTTCGTTTTGAGCGACGGTTTCCAAGATAGAAGGGAAAAACCGAAAACCGTTGTTAACAACGAAAAATTGCAAAGCAACCAACTTAATACTTCCATATCTCCTAAAGTATTGCTCTGACAGAAAAAACTAATAAGATATTTTATGTAGTAAATTTCAGTACCTACAACTTTTACTTAGGACATTTTTTTCGTTTGAGCGACGGTTTCCAAGATAGAAGGGAAAAACCGAAAACCGTTGCTCACAACGAAATATGTACAAACCAACTTAAAACCCTTACATCCCCTTAAAACATAACATATCTACTTGTAACATAATATGTGTGATAATCATTTAGGTTTTTAATCGATCTTCAATATTTTCTGAATGTTTGCTTTTTTCTATTGAAGTTATGAACATATTGTTGTAAGATTCCAAAGAAAATTGATACATTGGGTCAATTATGATAGATCTTTGAGTATGAAGAATAATAATGCTGCTCTTTTGGCACAGGGACTGTAGTTCTAAAAAAAAGAAATAAGTTTTTGAAAAGAAAATGATAAAATATCATTTCTGGCAGCATCGATGGCTGCTTCGGTTGATAAAGAAGTCTTTAAATGTCGTTATCATGGATGATGTTTGTCTTGATGATTCTAAAGTTTCGTAAAGTTCATCATCATCCAAAATAGAACCTTTAGATTCAGTAAGAAGCCTTAATAAGTCGTCTTCTAATTATAAGCATCTTCTTCCAGCAGCCACTTCAGAAGCCATCGCTTCTTTATCGTCTTCCAGTTTCGGCTTCTCTTTTTGACGACGATACCCAAAAGTTGCGCCTGCAGACCTTCAGCTTTAATCGCAAAATTGACGATTGTCGTCCTCGTACTGATCTCAGGAGGATAATGAGGGTTGTTAATTTCGTCGTTATATAAGACGGAAGTTTGGGGTTAAAATCGATCAACTTTCACCCAATTTAAAGAAGACAGTATCCTCTAAAATTAGAAAAGCACATTAACTGAGAGAATTGAATTTCCAACAGATTTTATTTAGTGCATTTTTTTCATATCTGTAACGGTTTACGATTTACAAGCCTTTAAAAATTAACCTCTTAATGGTTATACTTCAATAACCTTCTTACACGGAGAAGGTCAACTTTTGATGGACTTTAACGCCTAAAATGTTCAAAATTTTGAAAAAATGAACTAAAAAAAATTGTAGGAAATTTAATTCTCTATAAATTTGTACTTAATTAATTTTTTCTAGGATGCACTATTTTCGGAAAATAATTTTTTTTAAATAAATTTATCTTGAAAACGGTGCGTCCGAGAGAAAAAATGAATAGAATAAAAATTAAAGAGAATTAAATTTCCAACAGATTTATTTAGTGCATTTTTTCGATATCTCTAACGGTTTACGATTTACAAGCCTTTAAAAATTAACCTTCTTAACGGTTATACTTCAAAAACCTTCTTACACGGAGAAGGTCAACTTTTGATGGACTTTAACGCCTAAAATGTTCAGAATTTTGAAAAAGCACTAAAAAAATCAGTAGGAAATTTAATTCTCTATAAATTTGCACTTAGTTATTTTTTTCTAGGATGCACTATTTTCGGAAAATAATTTTTTTAAAAATAAATTTATCTTGAAACAGTGCCCTAGAGAAAAAATGAATAGAATAAAATTAAAGAGAATTAAATTTCCAACAGATTTTATTTAGTGCATTTTTTCAATATCTGTAACGGTTTACGATTACAAGCCTTTAAAAATTAACCTTCTTAAAGGTTATAATTCAATAACCTTCTTACACGGAGAAGGTCAACTTTGATGGACTTTAACGCCTAAAATGTTCAAAATTTTGAAAAAATGAACTAAATAAAACATGTTGGAAATTTAATTCTCTATAAATTTGCACTTAATTATTTTTTCTAAGATGCACCATTTTCGGAAAATAATTTTTTTAAAAATAAATTTATCTTGAAAACCGTGCGTCCTAGAGAAAAAATGAATAGAATAAAAATTGAAGAGAATTAAATCTCCAACAGATTTATTTAGTGCATTTTTTAATACCTGTAACGGTTTACGATTTACAAGCCTTTAAAAATTAACCGTCTTAATGGTTATCCTTCAATAACCTTCTTACACGGAGAAGGTCACTTTTGAAGGACTTAACGCCTAAATGTTTAAATTTTGAAAAAATGAACTACTAGGGTACAAAATTGTTTTAGTAACCCTTTTGGGTCTAAAAAAAAAAATACCTTTATGAACGATCATTTTGTGTACTTGAGGAAGGAAGTTTGGATCAATGAACTTGCGCATTCTGAATCAAAATGGGAGAACCATATTTCATCGAACTTCTAGTAGTTTAGAATATGCTGTCATCGTAAAATCGATAATTTTTAAACCCTAAAATAAAATTACTACAGCGAAGAAACCGCCAAAACCAACATTTTGAGCTTCCATATTTTTGATCCATTATTAGCCTGAGACTGCGGATCTATAGCCAATGGCCATTTGTGGCATGATGTGACAATTATTCCATTTTCTGCGCTGAAAGTGTCAGAAGGTAGACCTTCTTTGTTCCATGGTGAATAGTCGGCTGGTTTCCAGAAAATGTCGTCAGCTTAAAATCTGGAGAACATGGCAATTCTTCCGTTCTTATCTAAAGAAATTTGTGTTAAATTAAATTGAGGCGCTCCGGGTACGAAGGGCGAACTCTCGTAACTACGTCTTGTTGAGTTCGCCCTTCGTACCCAGAGCGCTATTATTTTGATGAAGTACTTCGTTCATCCAAAAAATCAAGAAGTTTTCTCTGTAATGAGATAAAATGGTCCCATATATGAAACGAATGCAGTCGCCAGAAGGCAATCACCGGGTAAAAAGCCAAATTTGATGTCTAAATTGTCTGCGGTGATTTCCCATCTTGTCCTTTCACCGGAAACCGTCCACAAGATGTGCAGCCCTTTTAGCTTTTTCTTCAACTCTTCAGCCTGCGGAAGAATTAAAAAAAAGTTCTAAAATCAATACTTCTTTTATTAGTTCCTCTTTTTCATTTAGTTTATCTTGATATTCGTTCTGGAGTTTATCCAAAAGCTCGTTGAGTTCTTCCATTTTTTCTCTGGCTTCTCGTAAATTTTTCTGTTTTTCTTTCAGGTTGGCTGAAGCATCTTCAAGCTTCGCTTTTTTAGGAGCAACAACCCTAAAGGAAAAGGTATAAAAATAAAAAAAAGAAAAATTAAATTACCGATATAGTTTTCCATATTGTTCTATCGCTTTGACCCATCGAGCTAATGATGCCGCAGCATTTGAGACAATCAGAATTTTTTCTGGGTCGAATTCTTCGTTGTTTGTGTATGTTCCTATTTTCTTAAGACTTTTTCTGGTATATGGTCTTTATCAAATCACGAAGCTAAAAATTTATTTTTAAAAAATTATTAGGTGTACAAAATGAAACTCAGCCACAGGGTAAATTTGTAGATTTTAGCCGAGTTTCATTTTGTACACCTAGTAGTTCATTTTTTTCAAAATTATACATTTTAGGCGTTAAAGTCCATCAAAAGTTGACCTTCTCCGTGTGAGAAGGTTATTGAACTATAACCCTCAAGAAGGTTAATTTTTAAAGGCTTGTAAATCGTAAACCGTTACAGATATTGAAAAAATGCACTCAATAAAATCTGTTGGAAATTTAATTCTCTTCAATTTTTATTCTATTCATTTTTCTCTAGGACGCACTATTTTCAAGATAAATTTATTTTTAAAAAAATTATTTCCGAAATGGTGCATCCTAGAAAAAATAATTAAGTACAAATTTATAGAGAATTAAATTTCCAACAGATTTTATTTAGTACATTTTTTCAATATGTGTAACGGTTTACGATTTACAAGCCTTTAAAAACTAACCTTCTTGGTGGTTATACTTCAATAACCTTACACGGATAAGGTCAACTTTTGATGGACTTTAACGCCTAAAATGTTTAAAATTTAAAAAAAATGAACTAAATAAAACATGTAGGAAATTTAATTCTCGATAAATTTGCACTTATTTATTTTTTTCTAGGATGCACCATTTTCAGAAAATAATTTAAAAAAAAATAATTTATCTTGAAAAACAGTGCGTCCTAGAGAAAAATGAAGAATAAAATTAAAGAGAATTAAATTTCCAACAGATTTTATTTAGTGCATTTTTTCAATATCTGTAACGGTTTACGATTTAAAAGCCTTTAAAAATTAACCTTCTTAATGGTTATACTTCAATAACCTTCTTACACGGATAAGGTCAACTTTTGATGGACTTTAACGCCTAAAATGTTCAAAATTTTGAAAAAATGAACTACTTAAATAAAACTTGTAGGAAATTAATTCTCTATTTTGCACTTAATTATTTTTTCTAAGGTGCACCATTTTCGGAAAATAATTTTTTTTAAAAATAAATTTATCTCGAAAAGTGCGTCCTAGAGAAAAATGAATAGAATAAAACTTAAAGAAAATTGAATTTCCAACAGATTGTTTAGTGCATTTTCAATATCTGTAACGGTTTACGATTTACAAGCCTTTAAAAATTAACCTTCTTCTAAACCCGATAAAAGGGATAAAACCAGTTAAAAAGGGACAAACCAGTTAAAAACTAGTTAAAAGGGATAAAACCGATTAAAAAGGGGAAAATCTAGATAAAAACGGAATAAAACTAATTAAAAAAGGGATAAAACCCGATAAAAGGGATAAAACCAGTTAAAAAGTGAAAAACCGATTAGAAAGGGAAAAGCTAGATAAAAATGGAATAAAACTAGTTAAAAAAGGGCTAAAACCCGATAAAAAGGGATAAAACCAGTTAAAAGGGGATAAAACCGATTAAAAAGGGAAAATCTAGATTAAAAAAATGGAATAAAACTAGTTTAAAAAGGGATAAAACCCGATTAAAAGGGGAAAACCAGTTAAACATTATAAAACCTGTTAAAAAGGGATAAAACCGATTATTAAGGGGAATCTAGTTAAAAAACGGAATAAAACTAGTTAAAAAGGGATAAAACCTTGAAAAAATGAACTACTAGCTGTACAAAATGAACTCGGCTAAAATTTACAAAATTCAAATTAACTGAGTTTCATTTTGTACACCTAATTTGGGATACCTGGTTTAGGAAGTTGACGTCTCCAAGTTGCCTTTGGCTTCAGTCCAGTTGGGTTCGGCACCTTTAAAATCATGACTGCTTCTAATACCATTTCGACTTTGGAGGTTTTCCGTATGATCTGACTTCAGCGATATCTCGCTTATTTAGAGCATCGAGCGCCTTCAACGCTTCTTCCAAAGCAGGCATAGCTTCATTAAGATCGGCCAAAGCTAATTCTGTCAGTTGCTGACATTGTGCTTCTTCTTCGGCTATTTTGACACTACGAGCAGTCACTGATTTTTGAGCTTCATCAGCTTCTTTTTTTTGGCTTAAGATCATAACCATGTATTCGTCACATTCTTTGCTTGTCTGATTCACTAAAAAAAACATTTTATTTGTTAAAAAATCTATAAATTGTATACCTTTTTCATTTTTCTTCTAGTTCAACTTCAAGCTCCTGAACTTTAACCCGAGTCTCATCTAACTTCGAAAGCCCATTTCTAAGCTTGTTCGCCTCCACCGAAATAGACAATCTTTTATTCATCAACATCCTAAGAAATATTATTTTATTGAGGCGCTCCGGGTACGAAGGCGAACTCAACATCGGACAATTTTTTTTTTTTTCATTTTCAGATTGTAGACCTTTTGGTGAATGCACCCATATAATTTTTGTTGAGTTCGCCCTTTTTTCCCCATTAAATACGTAAAAACCGCGGCAAAGCTCTAACTGCGATATCCGAGCGGGTACGAAGGGCGAACTCCACAATCTAGTCCACAACCCCACTCCTTTTCCCATTCCAGGGCATGACTTTTCTGTTGAGTTCGCCCGTAACATAAAACTTTAAAATGCGAATATCTCGAAACTACGTTTTGTAGAGTTCGCCCTTCGTACCCGGAGCGCCTCAATTACATAATAAAAATTACTCTTTATAGCCAGCGACAAATTCCAATAATTCGTCGGAGTCACATAATTGTATCTTTTCATCTCCGAAAGCATCTGCTTCGACAACGAAATCACCGAAACATGAACTGTCGCGAAAACTGAGGCGATTGAATGCCGTATTTGCTCCTAAAAAAAATTGTTTGATTCTTTTTAGCTTTAAACTTAAATTACTTGAGTCCTCGGTTTAATATTGGGATCGATAATTGCTTCAGGCTAAAAAAAAAAAGTTTCATTTTGTACACATAGTAGTTCACTTTTTAAAAAATTTTGAACAATTTAGGCGTTAAAGTCCATCAAAAGTTGACCTTCTCCGTGTAAGAAGGTTATTGAAGTGTAACCATTAAGGTTAATTTTGAAAGGCTTGAAATCGTAAACCGTTGCAGATATTGAAAAAATGCACTAAATAAAATCTGTTGGAAATTCAATTCTCTTTAATTTTTATTCTATTTTTTTCTCTAGGACGCACTGTTTTCAAGATAAATTTATTTAAAAAAAAAAATTATTTTCCGAAAATGGTGCATCCTAGAAAAAAATAATTTGGTACAAATTTATAGAGAATTAAATTTCCAACAGATTTTATTTAGTGCATTTTTTCAATATCTGTGACGGTTTACGATTTACAAGCCTTTAAAAATTAACCTTCTTAACGGTTATACTTCAATAACCTTCTTACACGGAGAAGGTCAACTTTTGATGAACTTTAACGCCTAAAATGTTCAAAATTTTGAAAAAAATGAACTAATGGATGAATCATCCCACAAGTATAATAAAGTATTAATAATTACAGGTGGCATTCCATATATGGTTTCTAAGAAATTAATTCCTGATAAGAGCGACTCGCTATTTCCAACAAAGCGATTTTCGGCCAATCAAATAACCACATAATTGTCGTACAGCTCACCAGTGAAGGAAACTGCCTTAACCGTAATCTTATTTTAAAGAAAAAAATTAAAATTTCAAATTTTTTAAATTTTTTTAAACCTGAATCTTTCACCCACAGGGCTCATGCAAATCATGAGATGAAGATTTTTTTTGCATGATCAAGCAACATTTCATAAATTCCTTCCGTGGAGGGTATTATGTTTTCACGTTTCGCTACCTCAGTCAAAGTTTTTTATCTATAATTAATTAATTATTAATTTTTGTTTTATTATAAAAATACCTCATCAAGTTCTTCTTGTTTGTATAGATTAGCGACTTCTCCGGTACTTAAAATGTTTTTATTATAACCAGGATATTTCATCGTAAACCTACAAGAAATACAAAAATATTATAAGGTATACAAAATGAAACTCGGCTAAAATCTACAAAATTCAAATTTGGCTAAGTTTCATTTTGTACACTTTTTTTTCTAGGATGCACCATTTTCGGAAATATTTTTTTAAAAATAAATTTATCTTGAAAACAGTGCGTCCTAGAAAAAAATGAATAGAATAAAAGTTAAAGAGAATTAAATTTCCAACTGATTTTATTTAGTGCATTTTTTCAATATCTGTAACGGTTTACGATTTACAAGCCTTTTAAAATTAACCTTCTTAAGGTTATACTTCAATAACCTTCTTACACGGAGAAGGTCAACTTTTGATGGACTTTAACGCCTAAAATGTTCAAAATTTTGAAAAAATGAACTACTAGGTGTACAAAATGAAACTCGGCTAAAATCTACAAAATTCAGATTTTGGCTGAGTTTCATTTTGTACACCTTTTTTTCTAGGATGCACCATTTTCGGAAAATAATTTTAAAATAAATGTATCTTGAAAACAGTGCGTCCTAGAGAAAAAATGAATAGAATAAAACTTAAAGAGAATTAAATTTCCAACAGATTTTATTTAGTGCATTTTTTCAATATCTGTAACGGTTTATGATTTACAAGCCTTTAAAAATTAACCTTCTTAAAGGTTATACTTCAATAACCTTACACGGAGAAGGTCAACTTTTGATGGACTTTAACGCTTAAAATGTTTAAAATGTTGAAAAAATGAACTACTAGGTGTACAAAATTGAAAATAAAAACCTGGCTGTCGTCAAATGTGAAGGCTGTAGGTGTATCTTTGACGCCTGTAAGATAATATAAACGTTTTAAGTCTTCTTTGAATTCTCCGACGGAATATTTTTTTGAGAGAACATTTTGAAGTTGTTGAGGCTGCAGAGGTAAGCGGCGAGTTTGCAGAGGGTCGCACGTCCTGCTCCGCTCATTCCGATAATCAACGAGTTACTCGGCTGAGAAACAATTCTCCCCAAACTGCAGATATTTTCAATGCATTCTTTATAGAAGACGAGGTCCATTTTAACCGATCCTTGAGTCTGATTGTAGTCGTTTATTTCTTTTATTAGGAACTCCTTTAAAACATTTATGTCATGTACGATTTCATAATAACCGCTCGGATTAAGAAAATCACCTAAATTTTAATTGTAATAAAATAATAAAAATAATAATAAAACATACAAAATATTGGAATATTTTTGTCGTGACATAAATGGTGAAATAATGTTTCAAAATATTGTCCTAAAACTAAATTGACTTCTTCAACAAACCAATTGCGGTCGCTACAAAAAAAAAAAAAAAAAAAAAATATTAGGATGCTTAAAATTGAGCATAGAATCGATTTAAAGGAGTGTTTCTCAACCTTTTTGAAGCCTGCGCCCCAATGTAAACAAGCATTTAGCGACGCCGCCAAGGGGAGCTTGAAAACGGGAGCCGGATTATTGCTTTTCGGTCCGAAGGGCCAAATATAGGTTTTCCGACTAAAGTTCCAGAATAAGGGTTTTTTGGACCAAAGGGGCGGATTATAGGTTTACGGACCAAAGGGCCGGATTATAGGTTTTCGGACCAAGGGCCGGATTATAGGTTTTCGGACCAAAGGCCGGATTATAGGTTTTCCGACCAAAGGGCCGGTTATAGGTTTTCCGATCAAGGGACGGATTATAGGTTTTCCGACCAATGTTCCAGAATATAGGTTTTTTGGACCAAAGGGCCGGATTATAGGTTTTCCCCAAAGTTCCAGAATATAGGTATTTTTGGACCAAAGGGCCGGATTATAGGTTTTTCCGACCAAAGGGCCGGATTATAGGTTTTCCGACCAAAGGGCCGGATTATAGGTTTTCCGACCAAAGTTCCAGAATATAGTTTTTTGGTCCAAAGGACCGGATTAAAGGTTGACGGACCAAGGGCCGGATTATAGGTTTTCCGACCAAAGGGCCGGATTATAGATTTTCCGACCAAAGTTCCAGAATACAGATTTTTTGGTCCAAATGATTTTGATTCTTGAATTTTGATTTTGATTCTTGAATTTTCATTTTGATTCTTGAATTTTGATTTTCATTCTTGAATTTTTTCATTTTCATTTCAATTCGTGTTGTTTCCAGAGAATTTTTTTTTTTATATTTTGTTCCGACTTACAATGAAAAGATCTTTAAATTTTGGTTTTATAAGAATTAAAGACCTTTTTAACATAATTTAGTGTCATGTATTTAACAAGAAACCAAAATTTATGATATTACAAGCCGAAACATATTTTTTGGATTATAGGTTTTCCGACCAAAGGGCCGGATTATAGGTTTTTTGCACCAAAGGGCCGGATTATAGGTTTTCCGACCAAAGGGCCGGATTATAGGTTTTCCGACCAAAGTTCCAGAATATAGGTTTTTTGATCCAAAGGGCCGGATTATAGGTTTTCCGACCAAAGTTCCAGAATATAGTTTTTTTGGTCCAAAGGACCGGATTAAAGGTTGACGGACCAAAGGGCCGGATTATAGGTTTTCCGACCAAAGGGCCGGATTATAGATTTTCCGACCAAAGTTCCAGATATAGATTTTTTGGTCCAAAGGGCCGGATTATAGGTTTTCCGACCAAAGGGCCGGATATAGGTTTTTTGCACCAAAGGGCCGGATTATAGGTTTTCCGAATAAAGTTTCCAGAATATAGGTTTTTTGAACCAAAGGGCCGGAATATAGGTTTTTTTGAAACCAAGGGCCGGATTATAGGTTTTCCGACCAAAGGGCCGGATTATAGGTTTTCCGACCAAAGTTCCAGAATATAGGTTTTTTTGGAGCTAGGTTTTCCGACCAAAGTTCCAGAATATAGATTTTTGGACCAAAGAGCCGGATTATAGGTTTTCCGACCAAAGGGCTGGATATAGGTTTTCCGACCAAAGTTCCAGAATATAGGTTTTTGAACCAAAGGGCCGGAACATAGGTTTTCCGACCAAAGGGCCGGATTATAGTTTTCTGACCAAAGGGCCGAATTATAGGTTTTCCGACCAAAATTCCAGAATATAGGTTTTCCGACTAAAGGGGATATAGGTTTTCTGACCAAAGGGCCGAATTATAGGTTTTTGGACAAAGGGCCAGAATATAGGTTTTTGAACCAAAGGGCCGGATATAGGTTTTCCGACCAGCCGGAATTATAGTTTTTGACCAAAGGCCGATTTAGGTTTTTTCGACCAAAGGGCCGGATATAGGTTTTCCGACCAAAGGGCCGGATTAGGTTTTCCGACCAAGCCAGATTATAGGTTTTTTGGACCAAAGGGCCGGATTATAGGTTTTCCGACCAAAGGGCCGGATTATAGGTTTTTCCGACCAAGGGCCAGATTATAGGTTTTCCGACCAAAGGGCCGGATTATAGGTTTTCCGACCAAAGTTCTAGATATTGGTTTTTTGAATCAAAGGGCCGGAATATAGGTTTTCCGACCAAAGGGCCGATTATAGGTTGACGGGCCAAAGGGCCGAATATAGGTTTTCCGACCAAGGGCCGATTATAGGTTTTCCGACCAAACCAGAATATAGGTTTTTTTGA